>CM055280.1:60562893-60629905 GCA_029237695.1 Conchocele bisecta
CAGTCGCATATTTAACCATACATTGAATATGCAAATAACCAAACTCCGTAGTCACGGATCCAAGGTGCATGATCACGTGGCTACAACAACAACAACAATGGCTGAAAGTGTTGAAAGCTCGCCCACTCCAAAGTAAGTATTATTTGATATTTTCCGTAACCCTTAGAATGCGAGAACCGAAAATGGTCGTCTGCTGTTAATTGTATTTTCTCTCAGTAAAAACATGGTTTGCTGCAATCATTTCCATTGGAAATGATTCTAAAATGCTGCAAAATCATGTTTTTGATGAGAAAAATGGAAAATACAAAATATTCAGCAGACGACACAATTTAATTCGGCATTGTAAGGGTTAATATGCAACGGATTTTGATAGTCCCGGGAGTTCGGCACAGACTTATGTCGTTTTTGCATTTGGTAGTCCCGGGAGTTCGGCACAAACTTATGTCGTTTTTGCGAAGAATCGATTTCCGTGTCGGAAGGATGTCCGAAAATGCAAAGTTAGTTAAGTAATCAAATCATGGACTGTTGCGTTTACTGTAGTATGAATAGTATTTGATCCGTTTATATTTTGGGAGAGCGACAACTTCCACCAATTAAACTGTCACTGGTGTCTAAGGGAAGTTACTCCTGTATTTCCTGTAGAAACGAACGAACGACAGTTGACGTTCCTAATTTGAGACACGCCATGCGATGTTGTACCTTAGAACATTAGTTGCGAACAGTAACTCTTGCAATCTACTCCCGTACCGTACGTAGCCAGACTGAATACTAAGAACTTGTGTGATATCTCAAGAAAACCATCTACAACATATACGATATTTTCCGTAAATGAGGTCGAAAGTTTACAAAATTTTCATAGTCATTGCAAATGCGGAATTGACCGCAATTGACATGACAATTTCATCTTTCGACGTCACAGTTTCTGTATATATATTTCATGACAAAATGCGTGTCTTATCTTTTGTTTGAAGGAACCAAGTGTTAGTGTTTTTTCTGTCTCGACGCTGCGTAGTGATTGGGTCCTCCCGCTAAACAAACGAGTGAGCGTAGCGAAACGAGTTTGCTTAGTGGTAGGACCCAACCACGGGGGCATTATTTCAAGATAATCAGTTCACCTGGTTAAATAAACCTTTTCTTCCATTTCACATATGATTTGTCATAAAAAAAACACGGCCAATCAAGCGTAAAATATGGCCAAGAGTTATGCGAATTAATTTCTTGAGGCGGGCCGTAGTGACGACGACTGTCTCTTGATTCATAGTGTGTGTCTGAGAACGTGATTTGATTGGTCGAAGGAAACACGTCAGTGTAACGTCACTGACGTAATTTTCTCATATATGGTAAACACGAGAGGTGTAAACTACTGCTGCCGAATGGTGTAATTCACCGTTAGATTTCTGTAAACTACCGGCTCAGAAATGATGGAGTGACAATACTCAATTACTAATTCCTTATCTACCTGAATGTTGCCAGCAAACATCCTACATGTGCAAGACTGAGTAACTGAATGTTCAAAGTGATACGAATGTCAGAAGTTTTGTTGGCTAAATAGGGGCAAACTTTCAGTATATAATACAGGGCTCCAGATAAGGAATTAGTAATTGAGTATTTTCACTCCATCATTTCTGAAGCAATTGGGTATTTAAACATTTTAATTTGGTAAAATAAAATAACACAACTGTGTACACATCAACAGACAGCAATTATTGAATTAGTTTTCTTCGACATGAAATACCAAGATGTGATTCATGGAAAATAAGAAAGATATGCTGTATTTGTTGTATGTTTATTGTTTTCTGCAGCATGATAAAGGTACCAACAAATTGTTATTGCTTTTTGATACTCGCTACTTCTGATTTCAATTGGGATTTTTGGCAAATTTAATTTGGTATTTACGCAAATACGCAGCTTATCTGAAGTTCTGGATTTAGTACAATTTTACAGCAGTTTTATAGCTTTACGTACATTTTTTTCATTTCGACCTAGTGACGTCAAAATCGCCATGACGACGGTATGCGTATGGTTTCGATAAAGTAAATATAAACTTCATATGCCCAATGTGATGACCAATCATTCCAGCACAAAAATATTTACACAATTTCCTAACATTTGATTGGCCCGTAGAGAAGTCTTTGTCAAAAAATTATATCCCAGTAAACTCCCACGCCGAACTACTTTATACAGGTGCGCTGTCAGTGCTGTCAATGTAAGCAAATGGCTGCCGTCTGTCAATATAAACACATTTTCTTGATGAATTTATTTCAAATGCTTGAATTATAAGGAATGAATGGCCTTTTTGTGGAATTTATCGGGGATATAAACTTGGAAAAGTCGCGGGAATTTGTACTTTGTCCAGTATTCCCGCGACCAGCCTTTGTCCAGTATTCCCGCGACTTTTCCAAGTTTATACGCCGATAAATTCCACAAAAAGACCATTCATTCCAATAATATGTATGTCAAAATTTGACCCCATCTCTTTAATGTAACGCATGGACGAGTGATTTTTGCAATTGGTTATCCGGCCTGTTTGATATGTTAGCGATATAAAACTGTCAAAGCTGTATCAATAAATTATTAATAAAAAACATACACATGCAAAAATTGGTTATTTTACCATGTCAAGGTGTTTATCTGACATTTGCATGTATATCTTGTAAATGTGCAATCTTCATTTCGTTATGTTGAATGTTGAACAAAAACTAGACTCTAAGGGGGCAGTGACCAGTTAATTTAAAATTATCAATTTCACGCCCTCGGACAGTATGTATTTAATTCAATATTCCAAATAAGAGGGCAGACAGCAATATGCGTTAGAAATTTGTGACCTAGACACACTAGAAGCTTTTACATAAACACAACTATGCTGCTCTATTAGTGCTCCTTACCTATGCAGGAATGTGAAATATCTTGGTGCAGCCTCTTTAAAATTATCCAATTCTGAGATAAAATATTCACTTTAAAACCATGCCGTGCCACGATACTTGCGGAACTACAGATTGAATGTTGTATGTGTTCTCAATCATCATCCAGAGGCAAATGTACTATCATGGTGCAAACCAGTTCCCATCCATGAGTTTTCTCTGAAATAAATTCTTTTTTTTTTTTTTTTTTTTTATTAATCTTTAATGCTCTTTGTTACATGTATATAATACATAACATACAATCATACACATAGTTAACATGGTCAAAAAAATATAGTGTACACATGTATGCGTAAAGAATAAGAAACAGACCGTGATCTGACAAACAGTAACACAAATACATATTTGTCAGAGCATGGTCACATTCCTTAATAGTGCAGATATGCATGTAACAATGAGTTTTTATTTTTGTAAAGGGTCTGTAAAGGCTATTGGCTTATTGGATTGGGGTAGGAGGTTTATTTATATCGGAAGGTGAGAAAGGTCAAAACTCTCTTATATGCTAACGTATAGTGGTTTGGGAATATTGATATGGTAAGATAAAGGCAGTGTTGTTAAAAGGTGTTTGCTTACTGAATAAAGTAATTCCATTTTAATTGAAATTTTTCGAGTTTATCTCTCATAGTGGCAATAGTTTCTTGAATTTGTATTGTTTGTTTAAGATATGCGTTAAAGTGTCCCAATGTTGGTTGTGATTCACTATATTTGCATCTGAAAATAAAATATTTTGCTAAACGGATAATAAAACTAATAAGTATTTTTTTTTTTTTACAAGCAACTTTCGCGTTACAAAATTATATATATTCCTTTGTTAAATTGAGATTATAATCTAGCCTACTCGTTTGTAATAACTGGTTTACGTCAGTCCAAAATTGTTGTATGATGGTGCATTCTCAAAACATGTGCTTGTTAGAGTCTATAGTCATGTGGCAAAATTCACACAGGTTTGATGGTTTTAGTTTGCATTTGAACAAAAACGAATTGTTTGGTATTATTCTCATCAGATATTTATATTGAAATGCTCTAAATTCTGTTCTCATCTTTACTTTCCATTCAGTTTTAATATTGCCTATCAATGCGTAATATTTTAAGAAGTCGCCAGCATTTATTTCATATGTATCCTTAAAATCACTGAAACTGTAGAAATCGTTTACTCTAAAATCATATATATGCTTCATGTACATAATACCTTTGTTATACCACTCTATATAAAATATCGTACTGGTTCTTTCAAGTTTTACGTTAGAGTTGTGCCATAAAATCTCATGTGCTACGTTGGTACTTGAATATTGGAAGTTAATTTTGCACCACGAGATCAAGAAGTCATTTAAAAAGGTATACCTGTTTGCTAATTGCTTTGCGTCTTTCTCATTAAGATTACTTTTAAATATAATATCACCGCCATATTTTTTAAGCTCGTTATTGTATGCTATTTTTAACTGATTTTGTATACCATTTAAACGTTTTATCCATGAACATTTCAGTGAGTTGATAAACGCATGAATATTTATCATTTTCAGTCCACAGTGTTCATAGTTTTGAATTATGGTTTTACGTGATATTTTATCTGGTTTACTGTCCCAAAGAAAATCATACATTATATCATTTATCCGTTTTGTTGTTTCAGCTACTGGGTTTTCAAGCACAGTTAGTGGATATATTAGTTTTGGTAGCGCGAAAGTATTTAGTACAGTAATTTTGCCAATTAATGATAGGTTCCATTTTCTCCAGTTATTTAGGCAATGCTGGAATGACTTTATCTTGGGAAGTGTATTCAGTTCATGTAGGTTTGCTCTATTGTTTGTGAATATTATTCCTAGTTTTGATGTATGGTCGCTTGACCACGTATACATATTGTTATTTCACCATTGGCTTGGGTCATGCTTTAATCTGCCTATCTTTAAAATTGTACATTTTGATTTATTTAGTTTTAGTCCAGATATAAGTGCAAATTTATCTAACGTTTTTACAAGCTCTTCAAAATGATCTTTGTGACCCGTCATGTGTAAAACTGGCATCGTCGGAAAATAGTGTTTATTTTATTTCCGTACCACCTAAGAATAGACCGGTAATATTTTCATTATGATTGATTTCTCTCGATAATATTTCAATACAAATAAATTCTTGTTTGAAACTCCCAGAAAAATATGTTGCTTTCATCAGTTTTTGTCACAACATACCCTCAATTCGTATTTGCCCATTTATGATCAATGGGAACAGGTCAGATGGCCCTGAAATGAGCATTCATCAATTAATACGATGTAAAATCTGAATAAAAAACAAAATCAACTACAAAATAATAATTAAACAATTAAAATGAATTTTAATCAGCAGAAAGTGTAATATTTATAAATTTCACCGGTGCCATTATACGAAACTGGCGGCTAACTGGTCACTGCTACCTAAGAGAAATGATAGCTTCCATGGGAAAATGATTTCCCTGTTCTATTATTTTTGGCAATTTACTAGTTCTACATCAACGATTATTTGCTTAAAGGTATAAAATATAGTTCACTAAAATTTCACCTACATGTACATGCAATAGGTTTGGGTATGCACTTCGGTTGCTCACATTTTTTGAATGGGTCAAATTGTAGCCGTAGTTAACGGTTGAAAATAGCCAAAATTGACTGCTTTTCTGAGGGCGGCTGGTGACTTATAAAAATCACCGCCTCTCCCAATCAGCTAAGGAGGCTCTTGCGACAAGTATTGACAATTACTCGCAAATGAAGTACAAATCGCGGGTCAAAATAAAGATGCAGTAACCGCATCAGATGTGTTCAATTAATGTTTTACAAAGTTAGCCCACCCACCTATTTTTGGCCAGACATTTCAACACGACTGAATTTGTCGGAATTGTTTTCACGAAAACATGAGGCACAGAGACTTTATTATGTCTTGTTCTATCACTTGTAACACCACACCATTTCCTGAAAATGATTTCAAGGCGGGTCATAACCACCCCAAATTTTCGCTACAAATGCCCGAAAAGTACCTTAAATTCTGACGCGAAACCGTAGCGGCGAAACAGCATAGCATGCAAGATGTCAAAATCAACCGGAGCTAACGTTCAGTTTCTTAGAATTATGAAATACTCTAAAAAATACACCTAGTCAAGCCTACCAAAGTCAAGAAATGTTCATAAATCTATTTTTCTAGACACACTGGTGTAATTTACAGGGTCGGTAGTGAAGTATATAGAAAATCGTCCACCCCCTTTTTAAAGCTAGCTGCCCACTGTCCCGTGAGACCATATGTATGGTCATGACGCCAGTTTTCGGAGTAGTCGTAGTTTTCGGGGTATTCACATATTTTGTAATTTATAGAAGCAATAGAAAGGTTTCAAGTTTTCCTTCACTGTGCCTCATTCATCTGCGAGATGATCAGCAGCCAATGAAAACTCAGAGACGAATAAGCAAAATTTATTGACACGTTTGGAACTTACCTAGAAAACTCCAACCATAAATCAAGATTCAAGATGACAGCCTACTGTGTTGCTAAACGTGCTGATGCAAATTTTAATCTAACAACAATCTTATTTTGAATGGAAGAAACATTGATAGTGTTAATACCCCCGAAAACTAGTCCCACCATCATACACGTATCATACATATGTTTGATGGCATGGATGGGTTCACGGAATTATATATAGTATGTGTGTCCTGAATGATCCGCCGACCAACACCGACCGACTGACCAAAGTAAAACCCTCCAACAACCCACCAACCCAGGCACCAATCATCTGAGCGAGTTAGTGACTCAGCCAATCAATCAACCGATCAATCATCTATCTACATGTAGGCGACTCGGACCATTGATAAAGGCGGCAAATTTGTCCCAGAAAACAGTCTTCGCATGCTCGTCTTCTCCATCTGGATACTTGAGGGAGGTGGACATCCTGATTATATTCCGAGTATCCGCACTCAGTTCACAGGAGCGGATGTCCTCAATCATTACTATCAATATCGCCTTCTGTTTTCTGTCCGCGGCTACATGTAATTCATACATACACCAATAACTCTCGAGAAACTTCCGTGATACGAGAAATGCGATCCTCTTACTATTGATCATTCCTTCAGAAATGCTGTCTGAAATATTGGTTCCACATATAAAATCACGTTCATAAACACACAATCGTAGTTCACGTTTCTCCTCTAGTTCCAAAATACATTCGATGTCTCCCACGGCGTTTTCATCACTTGTGTAGGAAATGAAAGCATCATATTTGTAAGTATAGTCGTCATCTTCATCTGGTTCTGGGCGACTCGGACCATTGATGAAGTAGGCAAATTTGTCCCAGAAAAGAGTCTTCTCATGCTCGTCTTCTCCATCTGGATACTTCAGGTAGGTGTACACCCTGGTTATATCCAGAATCTCCGCCTTCTGTTCACAGGTGGGGATGTCCTCAAGCATTACTATCAATATCAGCTTCCGTCTTTCTTCCACGGCTCTACATCTGGCTATATCCAATTCATACATACACCAATTACTCTTGAGAAACGTCCGTGATACGAGAAGTGCGACCCTCTTACTATTGCTAATTGCTTCAGAAATGTTGTGTCCAATACGCTCTCCAGGCCGAAACTGACGTTCATGAACACACAGTCGTAATTCACGTTTCTCCTCTAGTTCCAAAATACATTCGGTGTGTCCCACGGCGTGGTCATCATTTTCGTAGGAAATGAAAGCATCATATTCGTAAGTATAGTCGTCATGTTCATCTAATTCTCCTGTAAGCTCTGCGTTTTCTTGAACGTCTAGTGCAATCCTCTTACTCCGGGTTTTACGATGTCGCTCTGCGTTTTCTTGAACGTCTAGTGCTATCCTCTTACTGCGGGTTTTACATTGCTTCCGTACATTGTACAAATGTTGAATTGACAAAAATAAAATTACCATTAACCCCAATAAGACTCCTAAAGCGGGTATTGATTGATCATATTTCGATATTATGCAGTCTTGGTCCAGTTGCTTTACTAAGTCACGTAAATTCTGGTTAAATGGTCTTGTTGTTCCATTTGCCAAGGTACACATGTATGTATCATTGAAGACAAAATTGATTTCTGTTTTCAGTCGCCATTTCATAAATGGTTTTGTATCGCAATCGCAACGTAACTTGTTTCCTGATAGATCAATTGATATCCCACTAGAATGGTTGGCCACTAAATCATCTATTTCATTAATAGTTGACTCTGAAAATTGTTCCAGAGTGTTGTTCGAGAAGTTTAAGTACTGTATTTGTTTCAATGCTGTCAGTGGAAACGATATGTGCTTCAAGTTGTTGTTACTTATATCCAACGTTTCGAGAGTCGATACATGTAAGCCCGAAAACACCGTTGTCGGTACGGCTGCGATAACATTATGTGATAAATTGATAACAGTTAGCATTTTCGATTCGTTGAACTGATGGGTTGATAGTTGCTGAATGAGATTGTTTTGAACATACAACTCGGTCGTTGTGCTTGGGATTCTCGGTATGAGTGTCAAGCGCCTCGATGAACAGTCGACGATGAAGCCTCCTTGCGTCCGGTTGCAACTGCATAGCGACGCATGCGCTGGTTGGTTAGCTGTACACGCTTCCGGTGAGCCGTTATCTACGGACGAACAGAACAATAATGTGACTGGAAGAAATGTGGCTCATGAGATTTGTGACCAGTGTAGTTCCTGATGAAATACCACACTGTTGTAGCCTGATGGAGAAAGTAGGTTAGTGCCGTGAATGGAAAAAAATAGCTAGCAAGGCTTAGCAAATGGAATTGGCGAGGCTCTGCCGAGCCAATCCCGTTTCCGTGCCGCGCCAGATATATTTTCCCCTTCACGACACTAACCTACTATTCTATTTATCCCGTCAACATTACAAATAGCTTTAAAATGCAAAAAAATAACCCCAGCCGCACCCTCAAAATCAGATAATCAAACCGTACATATTAATATGCAGTGATTAGGTCGTATTGACAAGATATCAAAAATGTTTCACGGCACCGTGTTTCACGGTAAATACGCTCTGTGTTGACGGGGTAAATAACACTCTATGTCGCTTGTGAGAAGCCTGACGGGTGAAATGGCAAACAGTGCATAGACTGATCTAGGTATACACTGGTCGCCAATTCCATAAGCCTCATTTCTCCAGTCACATATGAGACACGTCATGTGATGTTGTACCTTCGAACATCTGCGTAATTTCATTAAATACGTTTACAATTTATTTTCAAAAATAAAGTCAAAAGTTTACAAAAATTTCAGAGTCAACTTTAGATGCCATTTACTGAAAATAATGTAAATTTTGTAAAAGCATATGGCGTGTCTCAATTATGACGTCATTTAATAATTATCATCAACATGGCGGCGTCTCACGTTAAAACTGTCAGCGAAGCTTTGCTTTCGAGCAGCGTAATAATATATTCCGTAAATTCACAGAACTGTTACACAACAGCCTACGTTAATCTAAGCATATATGGGCAATATCAACTCCCAATCAAGCAGTTGCATTGACTGTCCTGAACTGTAGCACAGCAATTGACATACATTGGCAAGATTAACGCAGTCTAGCGCGAGTCTTGCCAATATACATGTATGTATATTTCTTTATGTGAAAATACTTGATTATAAGTGGACTTGGAACCAAGCATCTTGATTTCCGGAGCCTGTTCTGTGCTCCCCTGAGATAGTTACCTGACAAAGAGACATGTCTTTGTCCTGTATGACGTTTAATGGTGCGTGATTAATTTGTCGCTTTTCATAATACAGTTATTGGTGATGGAAGCTTTGGCGCCTGAGATAGCTACCTGACAAAGACGTATGCGGAGTCTGGACGAAAGTCAATGGTGCGTGATCAACGGTCGCTTTTCTTAACACAGTTATGTTTTATGGAAACTTTGGCGCCTGCGATAGTTACCTGACAAAGACATGTATATGTCATGTATAACGTTTAATGGTGCGTGATTAACGGTCGCTTTTCTTAATACTGTTATTGTTGACGGAAACTTTGGCGCCTGATATAGTTACCTGACAAAGAAATGTATAAAGTAGCGCTTTTCTGCAGGTCAACTATACGTACTATACCAATATTATACGTATATTATACCAATACGATATGTTTTCTATACGATATGCATACAATATAAACGTACGGTATGTTTGTACCGTACATACCAACCAATATCGTATAGATATACCATTCAAATCGTACGTTTATACGATTTGTATACATGATTATAACTCTGGTACGTTTGTATCGTACAAACATACCAGATTTGTGTACTGTATAAATGTACCAGAATACCGTAAATGCATACGATATATTAACGGTGTTGCCGTATACTATTTGCCCTAACATTTGGTCCGCCCCTAATATTTGGTCCTCTTTGGTGTCGAGAATTTCTTTAAAATTAGGTGTTTTCAGTAGAATGAACAGCCACAATTCGGGTATGGTATATTCATACCATATCCGTACGGATATATCGTATATACGAACGGATAATCGTATGTTTGTATAACATTCGTATAGTACGTGTGTACTATACGATGATACGGTACAAACATACCAATAGTATATGATCATACGATATGCTCATTAAATATACCAAATTGAATACTATACGATTTCGATATGTATACGATATTAGTATATACAAATAGGTAAGGAGCAAAAAAGCGCTACTGTATGTTCTGTATAACGTTTAATGGTGCGTGATTAACGGTCGCTTTTCTTAACACAGTTATTATTGATGGAACAGTTGATGCCTGAGATAGTTACCTGACAAAGACATGTCTGTGTCCCGGATGACGTTTACCGGTGCGTGATTGACGGTCGCTTTGGCGCCTGAGATAGTTACCTGACAAAGTTGGTATTGACCTAATCGTTTTCTTCTTATCTGTTAGTGCGATAATTTGCAGGAAGGATGCCTTCGCGGCGTCCAAAGCGGCGACAGGATTATATTTCTGAAAAGGAAATATTTGAGAAGCCTAAGAAGATGTGCGATATGTCATATTTATATAAACACATAGAGGAACATATATGTCATATTCGTTGCAAAAATATGAATATTCTATTTATTATATAGCACTCCATGGAAATTAGCAGTTTTTTAGACTGTAAACGGTAATGAATGTGTATTTGCAGCCTATTTGCAGCCCGGCACTGCAGATGCGCGTTATGAATATAGAATGCGGAAGTAGTCGTATTTTAACCGGAAGTTGTTTATTTCATAAATGAGAACATATTACTTTTATTTGCATGGTATAGCTATGTATTTCATGGGTAGGTATATAATAAAATACGATATTTCTCTTCAATGACGTCGACGTTTTACGAATAGAATTCCGCATTCGCTATGAACATTTCGTCAACCTTCGACGTCATTTGAGGAATTCTATTCGTCAACTTTCGACGTTTTATGCAAAAAACTTGGTGAAAAAACTTGCTAAGAAAGGTACAAACCCAACAGCGTGACTCCATCGATTTGTTTTGGATAATCTCTCCAACGGCAAATAAATAGTGACTTATAAACTCGTTACATACCATTTAGATACGTTTTAAATAGAAAAAAATCCGAAAACAGTTTTTATGAGGTCAACCCGTATCCCACCCATAACGGCAAGGTGGCGGCCAAAATTTCGATTTTTTTTTTAAAAATGCCCATCTTCAAAATGTAATATTCTTTTTATTCATGACAACATATGGATTGTTCTTGCGTAATCTGCTTGGTAAATCATTTCCCTTCATGATAAAATACGAAAACCATTTAGTTTCATAAATTTAATGTACTTTTGGAGCAAATGGCATAGCCCATCCCTCAAACTTTTTCTTTTTTTACTTTTTTTTTACTCTTCTTTAAAGTGATATAACTTTGGTTCTGGCTATTGCATATCGTAGTATTTTATAATAAAATTCATTCAATTGTAATCAGTTTGCACATCACTTGTGACCATGGCACTCGGAAAGTGTGGTCCATCCGACGACGGCAAACGCATACCCCCTCAAATTGTCATTTTTCGATTTCTAATATGTTATAATGCTTTACTAGGTGTATATGTGTTTATAATTCAATTCTAAATAACTAACATACCAGAACAAAGGCCTACACCAAGGTAGTAGTAGCCAATGGCAGACCGGCAGACCCCACCCCAAATTATTATTTGTTTTATATTTTCCCCATATTTCAATGGCTACATCTTCTTCATTTATTACGTGGTATATATTTACTCTAATTCGTAGATTAGTAACTAATACATTAATTAAACATCGATTGTGAGCACATACCCGGGTAATTTTGGCCCAGTAGCCAACCGTAGGGACCCACCCCCGAAATTTCATCTTTTGTTAGTATTGCCCTATATATTGCCTTATACCCCACACCCCAGGAGCACCCAAATTGAATTACAGAGCCCCAAACGAGACCACCAGATCCCCCACAGGCAGCACAGACCACACCCGGGCAGCACAGAAGATCGCACAGGGAGCCCAAAACGCCTTGCGACTGATTCGGAACGCGCCGTGCGCCTTCCGACAGGCCCAGCCGCGCCTTCCGACGGGCCAGCGCGCCTTCCGACGGGCCCGGCCCATCCGCGGCCTTCAGCGTGCCCAGCCGCGCCTTCCGACGGGCCCAACCGGCTGCCGACGGGCCCAGCCGCGCCTTCCGACGGCCCATGCCCATGCCCATCCGACGGGCCCAGTTGCGCCTAGCCGCGTCGGATGGGCCCGTCGGAAGGCGCGGCTGGACCCGTCGGAAGGCCCACGGATGGGCATTGGCCCGTCGGAAGGCGGCTGGGCCCGTCGGAAGGCTCGGCTGAGCCCGTCGGATGGCATGTGCCCGTCGGAAGGCGGCTGTCCGTCGGAAGGCGCGGCTGGGCCCGTGCGGAACGCCCACGGATGGGTATGGGCCCATGCCCATCCGTGGGCCTTCCGACGGGCCCAGCAGCCTTCCGACAGGCATATGCCCATCCTTGGTCCTTCCGACGGGCCCAGATGGCTGCTGACGGGCCCAGCGCGCCTTCCGACGGACAGCCGCCTTCCGACGGGCCCAGTCGCGCCTTGCCGACGGGCCCAGTCGGCGCTACGGGCCCAGCCCGCGCCTTCCGACGGTCCAAGCCACGCCTTTCGACGGGCCCAGCCGCCTTCCGACCGGCTGGGCCCGTCGGAAGGCGCGGCTGGGCCCGTCGGAAGGTCCACGGATGGGCATGGGCCCGTCGGAAGGCGGCTGGGCCCGTGGGAAGACTCGGCTGGGCCCGTCGGATGGGCATGGGCCCGTCGGAAGGCGCTCTCTGTCGGGTGGCGCGGCTGGGCCCGTCAGCAGCCGGTTGGGCCCGTCGGAAGGCACGGCTGGGCCGGTCGGAAGGCCCACGGATGGGCATGGGCCCGTCGGAAGGCGGCTGGGCCCGTAGGAAGGTTCGGCTGGCCCGTCGGAACGCCCACGGATGGGTATGGGCCCAGCCGCCTTACGACTGGCCCATGCCCATCCGTGGGCCTTCCGACGGGCCCAGCCGCGCGTTCCGGCGGGCCCAGCCGCCTTCCAGCGGGCCCATGCCCATCCTTGGCCCTTCCGACGGGCCCAGTCGCGCCTTCCGACGGGCCCGGCCAGCTGCCGACGGGCCCATGGGCCTTCAGACGGGCCCGGGCCCACCCGTGGGCCTTCCGACAGGCCCAGCCGCGCCTTCCGACGGGCCCAGCCGGCTGCTGAAGGGCCCAGCCGCGCCTTCCGACTGGCATCTGAACGTCACTTACCTTTTTCAGAACGTGCACGTGCGCCCAGCCGCCACCAGCGGTGGTCACAATGACCACGGTCGCCGTAAACAGCATAAAATTCACAACATCCATCTGCAAGTATGTATTGGCGATTTAATTGGCAGCCATCTTGAATTTACGCACTATGTTATTGATGCACAGGCAGGACTGTTGTTCTCACTCGTTTTTCACTGACCGCGGCTGGTCAGTAGTCAATTTTAATTGTCCACTGACCACCACTGGTCAGTGGACAATTTACATGTAATTGTTTGTCACGGACGGACAGTGTGGGAGATGCACATGCTGGAATTACGGGCTAAGTTCTGAGTGTAGCTCCTGATCAAATAGCGTAACTGCACTGCATTCACGGCGGGAGAATAAACATATATTAGTAAAAGCAAATACGAATAAACGTATTGAATATTTTGCATTCCTCCACTATTTTTCTTCCACGTTTTTCACACTGACGACAGGCTGGTCAGTTTTAATTGTCAACTGACCACGACTGGTCAGTGGACAATTTAATTGTTTGACACGGACGGACAGTGTGGGAGATGAACATGCTGGAATTACGGGCTGGCTAAGTGATCAGTGTAGCTCCTGATCACGATTGATGCACAGGCAGGCTGATCTGGTTCTTCACTGTCGCATGTAGCGTGAATTACGGACTATGTGGGAGATGCAGGCTGGAATTACGGGCTCACTGACCAATTGTTTGTCACCGACTGACCGATTGTTTGTCGTCACCGACTGACCAATTGTTTGTCACCGAGTAAAAATATTTCACTGGTTGTATCTCACTTTCCCAACATTTTGATTTTTGGTCTGTCTAGACTGTCTCACTTTCCCAACATTTGACTTTCACACCTTCGACTTACCTGTATGTTAGGTATACTGCTGGGCCTAAAGTTGAGTTACACAACTATTAATTTTAATTATAATTCCAGCACAAAAATATTTACACAATTCCCTAACATTTGATTGGCCCGTAGCAAGTGTTTGTCCAAAATTTATATCCCAGTAAACTCCCACGCCGAACTACAGGTGCACTGTCAGTGCTGTCAATGTAAACAAATGGCTGCCGTCTGTCAAAATAAACACATTTTCTTGATGAATTTATTTCAAATGCTGGAATTATATGAAATGAATGGCCTTTTTGTGGAATTTATCGGGGATATAAACTTGGAAAAGTCGCGGAATACTGGACGAGGCCTTCCGGCCTTCGTCCAGTATTCCCGCGACTTTTCCAAGTTTATACCCCGATAAATTCCACAAAAAGGCCATTCATTCCTATAATAAATTAACAATTTTAACATGTGTCCAGTGTCGTTTACATCAGAGACATCATCTGAGAAATGTTCTGGCAAAATAAACATTCATTCGTCATTACCCCACGTATTGATTGGCATTAGTATACATTTTATATCAAGCGCAACTGATATCAGGGGCGATAACCGTATTTCCTTAAAATGTTAACAGACATTACTATTTATTCTCTGTTTAATTTTTGATGTGCAATTATCATACTTTATAATCTGTCGAAAATATTATTTGTTCAAGTCACGCATTTAATTAATATAAATAATTGAAAAATACCATGCCTCATTTGCATATGAAAGTAGCCTCATACCAACGCGCGTCACTATCAGTAAAATAAATATTACTAAATTATTATATCTGTATAGCGGGCACTCGTAATCTTTAGAACTGGTGGAATAGTGACACAATTGTACACTTATTTAATTCCGTCCTATAAAGGACATTTTGTGCCTACTAAGTGGGCATGTACCTTTAAGATGAAACACAGGTATTTGATGACAATGACTAAAAATCACAGTAATTGAATTAATAATAACGTTACGGAGTATGCCGATGATGCGTCACATCTGATTAAATTAGGGTGGGTGGTGGTCGGGCGAATGAGACGGCGTAAATTAACGGTAAGGGTTCCTCCTTATAGGAATCACGATTTGCCTGGTTTGGCCCTCGGGTACGTTTTTATCTTTGGCTCTTTTGTTACATGTACCTGGGAGTTTAATTGG
Source organism: Conchocele bisecta (assembly GCA_029237695.1). Lineage (NCBI taxonomy): Eukaryota > Metazoa > Mollusca > Bivalvia > Lucinida > Thyasiridae > Conchocele > Conchocele bisecta. The sequence goes on from CM055280.1 coordinate 60,578,577, forward strand.
GTTATTGCCCATTATAAAAGTAGTAAGAGTATTACTGATCCTGCTGCTTTTGGGAGGGGCCAAGTAATTCTGGTGTGGCGAAGACCTGGCATCAGATCAGGATTATTCTGATTTCAGGGCTGAATATATAGTTTTGTTATTGTAAATATTCAGTTCTGGTTTTGGGATTTTCCCCTCATTTGTATATGTACTTGAAATGTACTTGTACAGGTAATATATGGGATTTAGTAATAAACCCATTGACCCAGCATTAAATGACCCTAGCTGTTGATAGGCCGTTAAACCCCAACAAACAAACAAACAAACACACAAACAAACCGATTAAATTAGGACAATAAACACAAATAGGTGGTGTTTCATTTTATGAAAAAATAAATTGTTTCAATCGCAAATGAAAAAAATGAATTGTTTTAGTGGTGTTGTTATGATCTACATTGTTGTGTTAAGACTCATAGCTGATCAGGATCTACACATTTTAAATTACATAATGTATGTTAAATAAAAGTTACTTCTGATCAGGAACTACACTGTAATTTAATAGAATATAGTGTAACTAACTTTAGTAGTTATAGCTGATCAGGATCTAAATAATACAAATTGTGACGTTTTTGTTTCCTGTTTGATTTAATAATTAATTACATGTACATATTTAAAACATTTAATAGCTAATAAAGTCATGTCGTTTACTTTTAGTTTACTTTTCTTTAACCCAAATTGTGGTATGTAACTTTCTGCTGTGCAGAATAGCAATTTTGACCAATTATCACCAATTAAGTCCATTGTTAAGCATAACAATAGTGTCTCACTTTCCCAACATGCAAAAAACCCAAATTTCTACCTGAAATACAGAATGTTGGGAAAGTGAGAACACCCCGTGAGAAAACACCATTTCACTGACCAGTGGTTTTTCACTGACCAATTGTTTGTCACCGACTGACCAATTGTTTGTCACCGACTGGTCGCATGTATTGTAGGAAATCATGGCTGAGCGAACTAAGAGCACGTGCACGCTACTCGTCAATCCGCGTGATTTAACGCAGGAGTTTTACTCCAAACTCGAAGTGCTCGAACTGTTCCAACAGTATGGGCACATTATTGTGCCGGCGGCCCTCGAACGGGCGTATACGTTTGTACCCGTTGCGCTGAATATATCGGGCAGAGATATTAAGCCCGAACTAACAGCGCTTAGGCCGTCTGCCGCGCATTATCAGAAACGAATTATCGCATTACACGAACGAACAGTGCACACCCGCTTAGAAGCGACACCGGCGTTGCCGACACTTCCTGAGGGTGTGCACTTCGAGGCAGCGCCCTTGTCGGACGACATTGCATCTCACGATGCTCATGTCAAGTCCGAGGCGGCAGGGCAAGACAGCGATGTAGACGGTAGTGTGTGTTCGGAACAGTCCGCACAGCTGCACGTGTCGACGGCGGCGTTATGCCACCGGCGTATACCCGCCATGCCCCAGGTGTGAACAGGGCGCCCTACTGGGTGGCTTATCCGACGACGACGACCAAGAAAGACAGGTAGGAAGTAGTGGTAGGACAGTCAGGTTTCCCCGTAGGACTCACGTTTATACAACACACTACAAGAGTCGCGTAATGCCATTCACTGCGGGCGCCATGCGACTGGCACCATGAGACGGGCAACAACCGTGGCTGCGGAGGGGCAACAACCGTGGCTGCAGAGGCGCGTTCCGTCTGTCGGCCACGGAATGACTTGCGTGAAACCGACCACACATGGTTTGCCAGACCATTCGTCCATCAATATACGTGTCAACTGGTGTTATTAATCCGTCCGAAGCACTTTTCCAAAATGTCACATCGGATTTTATTTCCCTACGGAGCGTATCGGGCATATTTTTTGAAAAGCGACGCAGACATCTCAAGCGATGTTATTAATCCGTTTTAGACGATTTCCCACCGATTTGACACATAAAACACACATGTCCCGTATAAGGGACATATGTCCCCTATAGGGGACATGAGACCCGACTGAGCATATCGGGACTATATTTTGAAAAGCGACTCAGGCATCTCAAGCGATGTTATTAATCCGTTTCAGACGATTTCCCAACGATTTGACACATGCAAAATCCATGTCCCGTATACGGGATATATGTCCCCTATACGGGACCCATATCCCCTATAGGGGACATGGCGCTTAGGGTCAAGCTCACGTGACTTGTCGCTTACTCATTTCGCACAAAATATCGGACACTGGCTTTCCCATGCTAACTTTTTGACTATGCCCATCATCGGCACTTTTTATAGTAAGCATTCTGAAATCGTATAGAATGGCAGAATAATGAGGGATAGTAGCTAGTTATGTCCGTTTGCAAATATAGTTATAGAGATCCGGTCCTATGATGTATAATTATATTGCTTGTTAGAAGCACTACGCGCGTTTCCTTGATGGAATGGCAAGCAATGCAGATCCTGATCATACTGTGCGGATGCACAGGCTGAACTGGATCTACACTGGTCGCAAAACACGTAAACCTCATTTCAACAACCACAGCCGCAGCCACATACATGTGACAATGAGGGTTCATAGCTAGCTATTTCCATTTGCAAATCTATTTATAGATATCCGGTCCTATGTTATATTTCAACGTTCATTGCTTACTGAACAGCACAACGAGTGAGATTTGCGAACAGAGTCGACCCAGATCAGACTACACATATGTGCAGTCTGATCCGAGTCTACACTGATTGCAATAACATTACTATAAGGCATTGTTCGATTACGTTTGCATGTTCATTCATTCATTCAGCTTATATCTAAGGGTGGGAATTGGCTCGAACACCTTCCATACCATAAATGCAAGGCGACACTGGGGCAATTTTTCACCAGTCAATCACAGCAAAACTTGCATTGAGTTCTCACACTACTAGTTGTTTTATATAGTTAGATGATTTATTCTGCAATAACACTTGTAACCATTTATGGATAGGTTTATGCAACTTTTACACAAGAAATAAATGCACTTTCTATTCATATCCTCAATATCCTCAATATGATAACACCATTGATAGTGTTTGTTAGCGAAACAAATAGCCAGTCGCTGTAAAACTTGCGTCAAGGTTATCATGTTACTACTGTGTGTTTCATGAATTTGCCTAAATTTTACTATGTAAACAATGTAAAAACAATATTAAACTAGAAATGGACGCTTGTCGACAAGCGCATGTGTATCCCCCTCCCCAGATACACAAGTAGTTTGAAAAAAGGGTGTTCGAGTTATGCTCCGGAGACAAAATCAGTGACGGAAAAACAAAGGGAGATAACTAAAGAATTAGTGATGCAAGAGTTTGTCATTCTTGCGGGACACACCTTTAGGGTCGTGGTCTATGCATGTGTGAAGTTTCATGAAAATATATTCCAAAGGTGTTCGAGTTATGCTCCAGACACGAAATCAGTGCACGAAACAACAAAGGGAGATAACTAAGAAATTAACGACGCAAGAGTTGTCATTCTTACGTGCGACACACCTTTGGGTCGTCTTCTATGCATGTGTGAAGTTTAATTAATAAACTAGAAAAATGTGTTCCATAGAACACGGATTGTCCCACATATCGCTTTGATAATAAATGAGAGCCAAATTGCAAGTCCAAAATTTTCTTTTACCTGAGCGTTAAAGTTTTTGAGCACCAAGTATGTGAACCTTGACCCTGGGGCTTGGCGGGGGCAGGACAAACGTGGATTTGGCACAGGGCGGTAGAGGACCATTAGAGCAATGCATATATGAAATATGAAGCTGATCCGTGAAAGAAAACAGAAATTATAAGATATTTACCTGAGCGTTAAAGTTTTTGAAGCACTAAGTATATGATGTTAACCCTGGGCTTGGCGGGGGCTGGACGAACGTGGATTTGGCACAGGGCGGTAGAGGACCCATTAGAGCAACGCATATATGAAATATGAAGTTGATCGTGAATGGAAAGAAACATTATAAGATATTTACCTGAGCATTAAAGTTTTTGAAGCACCAAGTATGTGACCTTGACCCTGGGATTGGCGGGGGCAGGACGAACGTGGATTTGGCACAGGGCGGTAGAGGACCATTAGAGCAATGCGTATATGAAATATGAAGATGATCCATGAAAGAAAACAGAAATTATAAGATATTTACCCGAGCGTTAAAGTTTTTGAAGCACTAAGTATGTGACCTTGACCCTGGGCTTGGCGGGGGCAGGACGAAACGTGGATTTGGCACAGGGCGGTAGACGACCATTAGAGCAACGCGTATATGAAATATGAAGTTGATCCGTGAATGGAAATAAAAATTATAAGATATTTACCTGAGCGTTAAAGTTTTTGAAGCACCAAGTATGTGACCTTGACCCTGGGATTGGTGGGGCAGGACGAACGTGGATTTGGCACAGGGCGGTAGAGGACCATTAGAGCAATGCGTATATGAAATATGAAGATGATCCATGATCCATGAAAGAAAACAGAAAGTATAAGATATTTACCCAAGCGTTAATGTTTTTGAAGCACTAAGTATGTGACCTTGACCCTGGGCTTGACGGGGGCAGAACGAACGTGGATTTGGCACAGGGCGGTAGAGGACCATTAGAGCAATGCGTATATACGTGTTCGAGTTATGCTCTGGATACAAAATCAGAGCACGAAACAACAAAGGGAGATAAGTAAACAAGAATTTCGCGGAATCAGATGCCTCGCCTTGTCCCGCCTTGACCTCGAGCCTGGGCCCGAAAGCAATTTTCACTGGCCCGAACATATTATACAATTATTGACTAGTGAACCATAGAATATCAGATTATATTCTATGGCTCACTAGTCAATAATTGTTTTATTATATGATAATAGTCTGTATATAGCACTTACGACCTTATGCTACTAGACAAAAATTGAAAAAGAATTTGAAGAAAAAAAAAATGAAAAAAAAAAAAAATGGAAAAAAAAAAAAAAGTTTAAAAATTAAAAATAATAATGCTCGCTACTGGAGCCCAGAATTTTTTTTAATAGTCCTATATTTATCTACATATATCTGCACAGGTCACATAATGCCACAATATTTTCAACACAGTTTACGGAAATGTAATATAATCATTTACCTGTATAAATTACCTGTAAGTGGTCAGTGGTCAGTTGCACATGCTAGCACATGCACAGGTGAATAGTCTGTATATAGCACTTACGACCTTATGCTACTGGACAAATTGTGGAGCGCCGTGGCGTAATGGTTAGTGTGTCGGACTACTGATCCAAGGGTCGTGGGTTCGAGCCTGACTAGCGGCGTGCGTTGTGTCCTTGAGCAAGACACTTTATCCACACTGCTCCAGTTCACCCAGCTGTAAATGGGTACCGATAATTCGTAGTTGCTCTGTAAATACGAATTACCGGCTTCTCTCAAAAATCTCTACCTCCGTTCTTTCTCCCATTCTTGGGAGACGGCATGCAAGGTCCTAGAGCCAGTGCCGCCGTTAAATATAAGCTAAACAAACAGCTACTGGACAAAAATTGAAAAATAATTTGAAAAAAAAAATGAAAAAAAAAAAATGAAAAAAAAAAAAATGGAAAAAAAAAGTTTAAAAATAATAATGCTTGCTACTGGAGCCCAGATTTTTTTTCCAGTCAAATTAAAAAATAATTTGAAAAAAAAAAATGAAAAAAAATAATGAAAAAAAAAAAAAAAAAAATGACAAAAAAAAGTTTAAAAATAATAATGCTTGCTATTGGAGACCAGATTTTTTTTTAATAGTCCTATATTTATCTACAAATATCTGCAGAGGTCCACATAATGTCACAATATTTTCAACACAGTACCCAATGTAGTGATTTACCTGTATAAATTACCTGGTCAGCAGTGGTCAAGCAGTGGACATCTGCACATGCTAGCCCATGCTTAGCACATGGTTCTCCCAGTTTCTATGTTCTCTCTACAGGTAAGGTGTACAGAGCACACGAGAAAAGGTATACAGAGCAGACGAGAAAACAGGTCTTCATGCATTATTGTCCAGTTTGTAGAGTGCGCAAAACAAAAAAGGGAGATAACTGAAAAATTAGCTACGCAAGAGTTGTCATTCTTGTGCGCGACACACCTCCGGGTCGTGGTCTATGCATGTGTGAAGTTTCATGAAAAAATTCCAAAGGGTGGTCGAGTTATGCTCCGGACAGGAAATCAGTGAGCGAAAACAAAAAAGGGAGATAACTCAAATATTAGCTATGCAAGAGTTGTCATTCTTGTGCACGACACACCTTCGGTTCGTGGTCTAATTGAATGTGTTAAGTTTCATAAAAATATTCCAAAGGGTGGTCGAGTTATGGTCAATCAGTGCGCGAAACAAAAAAGGGAGATAACTCAAAAATTAGCTATGCAAGAGTTGTCATTCTTGTGCGCTACACACCTTCGGGTCGTGGTCTATGCATGTGTGAAGTTTCATGAAAATATTCGAAAGGGTGGTGGAGTTATGCTCCGGACACGAAATCAGTGCAAGAAACAAAAAATGGAGATAACTCAAAAATTAGCTATGCAAGAGTTGTCATTCTTGTGCGCGACACACCTTCGGGTCGTGGTCTATGCATGTGTGAAGTTTCATGAAAATATTCCAAAGGGTGTTCGAGTTATGCTCCGGACAAGAAGTGTCTACGGCGGACGCGGACCGCGGACGCGGACGCGGACGCGGACGCGGACTCGGCGCGCTGTCAAATCCATAGTATCCCCCGACGGAGTCCGGAGGATACAATGAAAGCAATCTTTTAGAATGAGCCTTCTTATTATTTCGTGAAATTTGGTCAAATATTGATTTTATTGTGAAAAAACAATTTCCTCATGTTAAATCCCCATAGATATCTTCACAGAGTGAATATGTCTATGGGGATTTAACATGTGGATTTTTTTCTGAATTTCAGAAATACTGGACCGATTTTCATAATTTAACTTGTTCTCTTACACTCCCGCCTGCGATTCGCTTACCAAGAATTGCAATCCAGCGGTCCTTGAATTGCAATTCTTCCCCTCTGGAATTGCAGTCTAATTGCGGTCTAATTGCGGTCATTCTTTCGCGGTCCAGTTTGTGCGGTCATTCTTTCGCGATACCGTTTGTGCGGTCATTCTTTCGCTATTTCCGGTAAAAACTTACCGTATCATCGTATAGTACAGTTTGTTTACATTATCAGTGATTATACAAACGTACTATACGAATAATATACAAACATACGATATCCGTTCGTATATACGATTATATCCGTACGGATATGGTATGAATATAAAGTGGGTCATCCTGTGGTTAAAATATACCGATGCACCGGTTCATTTCGAATGTAAACATCCGGTTTTCATTTCGATCATCTGCCACAATTTGAAGTTTTTCAAAATGAATAAATGTTCAGTTTTACGATACAGAAACAATATTTAAAACTGAGGATTGTGAAGTTACGGTATCACTGTACATATACAGGTGTGTTCAATATACAGTAATTCATCACTGTACTCCGCACCACCGCCGGGGACACAAAACAATGATCCCCCACGCACACCAGCCATCTACATTTGGCGTCCTAAAAGTTCCGGTCTATATCCCACAGTGGGAACAATGTGTATCACCACCACCACCACCCATTTTTTGTCTATGACTACACTACAACCCCCCCCCCACCCCCCCCCCCCCCCACCGCCCCCGACCACCACTTCTGTCTGTAACGCAGGATGACGTGGCCGACTGATCAAGTGCTAAGCTAGTCCTGGTGAGATGACCGACTGATCAAGTGCTATACTAGTCTTGGTGTGACGTGCAGATCAAGTTCTAAAACTAGTCATGGTGCGATGGCCGACTGATCGAGTGCTATACTAGTCCAGGTGCGATGGCCGACTGAGCAAGGGCTAAACTAGTCTTGGTGCGATGGCCGACTGATCAAGTTCTAAACTAGTCGTGGTGCGATGGCCGACTGATCAAGTTCTAAACTAGTCCTGGTGCGATGGCCGATTGAGCAAGGTCAAAACTAGTCTGGTGCGGTGGCCGACTGATCAAGTTCTAAACTAGTCCTGGTGCGATGGCCGACTGATCAAGTTCTAAACTAGTCCTGGTGCGATGGCCGACTGAGCAAGGGCAAAACTAGTCATGGTGCGGTGGCCGACTGATCAAGTTCTAAACTAGTCCTGGTGCGATGGCCGACAGATCAAGGACTAAACTAGTCTTGGTGCGATGGCCGACTGATCAAGTTCTAAATTAGTCGTGGTGCGATGGCCGACTGATCAAGTTCTAAACTAGTCCTGGTGCGATGTCCGACCGATCGAGTGCTATACTAGTCCTGGTGCGATGGCCGACTAATCAAGGGCTAAACTAGTCGCAGTGCGATGGCCGACTGATCAAGGGCTAAACTATTCCTGGTGCGATGGTCGACTGATGAAGTTCTAAACTAGTCCTGGTGCGATGGCCGACTGATCAAGTTATAAACTAGTCCTGGTGCGATGGCCGATTGATCGAGTGCTATACTAGTCCTGGTGCGATGGCCGACTGATCAAGTGCTAAAGTAGTACTGGTGTGATGGCCGACTGATCAAGTTCTAAACTAGTCCTGGTGTGATGGCCGACTGATTGAGTGCTATACTAGTCCTGGTGCGATGGCCGACTGATCAAGTGCTAAAGTAGTCCTGGTGTGATGGCCGAATGATCTAGTGCTATACTCGGCATGGCCGACTGATCACATGCTATACTGGGCATGGTGAGATGGCCAACTGATCAAGTGCTATACTGGGCATGGTGCAATGGGCGACTGATCAAGCGCTATACTAGTTATGGTGCGATGGCAGACTGATCAAGTGCTCTGCTAGTCCTGGTGCGATGGCCGACTGATCAAGTGCTATACTCGGCATGGCCGAATGATCACGTGCTATACTGGGCATGGTGAGATGGCCAACTAATCAAGTGCTATACGTACTGGGCATGGTGAAATACTACACTCCCGCCTGCGATTCACTTACCAAGAATTGCAATCCAGCGGTCGTTGAATTGCAATTCGTCCGCTCTGAAATTGCAGTGTAATTGCGGTCCAATCGCGGTCCCGTTGTTGCGGTCATTCTTTCGCGATACCGTTTGTGCGGTAATTATTTCGCGGTCCAGTTTGTGCGGTCATTCTTTCGCGATACCGTTTGTGCGGTCATTCTTTCGCTATTTCCGTTAAAAACTTACCGTATCATCGTATAGTACAGTTTGTTTACATTATACAAACGTACTATACGAATATTATAAAAAAACATACGATATCCGTTCGTATATACGATATATCCGTACGGATATGGTATGAATATACAGTGGGTCATCGTGCGGTTAAAATATACCGATGCACCGGTTCATTTCGCATGTAAACATCCGGTTTTCATTTCGATCATCTGCCACAATTTTAAGTTTTTCAAAATGAATAAATGTTCAGTTTTACGATACAGAAACAATTTAAAACTGAGGATTGTGAAGTACGGTATCACAGTGCATATACATGTGTGTTCAATACAGTAATTCATCAGTAATTCATCATTGTACTCCGCACCACCGCCGGGGACGCAAAACAATGATCCCCCACACACACCAGCCATCTACATTTGGCGTCCTAAAAGTTCCGGTCTATATCCCACAGTGGGAACAATGTGTATCACCACCACCACCAGTTTTTGTCTATGACTACACACACACCCCCGACCACCACTAAACTAGTCCTGGTGCGATGGCCGACTGATCGAGTGCTATACTAGTCGTCCTGGTGCGATGGCCGACTAATCAAGGCTAAACTAGTCTCAGTGCGATGGCCGACTGATCAAGGGCTAAACTATTCCTGGTGCGATGGTCGACTGATCAAGTTCTAAACTAGTCCTGGTGCGATGGCCGACTGATCAAGTTATCAACTAGTCCCGGTGCGATGACCGACTGATCGAGTGCTATACTAGTCCTGGTGTGATGGCCGACTGATTGAGTGCAATACTAGTCCTGGTGCGATGGCCGACTGATCAAGTGCTAAAGTAGTCCTGGTGTGATGGCCGAATGATCTAGTGCTATACTCGGCATGGCCGACTGATCACGTGCTATACTGGGCATGGTGAGATGGCCAACTGATCAAGTGCTATACTGGGCATGGTGCAATGGGCGACTGATCAAGCGCTATACTAGTTATGGTGTGATGGCAGACTGATCAAGTGCTCTGCTAGTCCTGGTGCGATGGCCGACTGATCAAGTGCTATACTCGGCATGGGCCGACTGACTGGCCGACTGATCAGTGCTATATTGGGCATGGTGAGATGGCCAACTAATCAAGTGATATACGTACTGGGCATAGTGAAATACTACACTCCCGCCTGCGATTCATAAGTAATTCATCATTGTACTCCGCACCACCGCGGGGGACACAAAACAATGATTCCCCACACACACCAGCCATCTACATTTGGCATCCTAAAAGTTCCGGTCTATATACACCGACACCACCACCACCACCAGTTTGTGTCTATGACTACACTACACCCCCCCCCCCACCGACCCACCACTTCTGTCTGTAACGCAGGATGACGTGGCCGACTAATCAAGTGCTAAACTAGTCCTGGTGCGATGGCCGACTGATCAAGTGCTATAATAATAGTCTTGGTGCGATGGCCGACTGATAAAGTTCTAAAGTAGTCTTGGTGCGATGGCCGACTGATCAAGTTCTAAACTAGTCGTGGTGCGATGGCCGACTGATCAAGTTCTAAACTAGTCATGGTGCGATGGCCGACTGATCGAGTGCTATACTAGTCCTGGTGCGATGGCCGACTGATCAAGGGTCTAAACTAGTCTCGGTGCGATGGCTGACAGATCAGGGTCTAAACTATTCCTGTGCGATGGTCGACTGATCAAGTTCTAAACTAGTCCTGGTGTGATGGCCGACTGATCAAGTGCTATACACGGCATGGCCCGACTGATCACGAGTTATACTGGGCATGGTGAGATGGCCAATTGATCAAGTGCTATGCTGGGCATGGTGCAATGGGCGACTGATCAAGCGCTATACTACTTATGGTGCGATGGCAGACTGATCAAGTGCTCTACTAGTCCTGGTGCGATGACCGACTGATCAAGCGCTATACTAGTTATGGTGCGATGGCAGACTGATCAAGTGCTCTACTAGTCCTGGTGCATGGCCGACTGATCAAGTGGCTACATGTACTCGGCATGGCCGACTGATCACGTGCTATACTGGGCATGGTGAGATGGCCAACTGATCAAGTGCTATACTGGGCATGGTGCAATGGGCGACTAATCAAGCGCTATACTACTTATGGTGCGATGGCCGACTGATCAAGTTCTAAATTAGTCGTGGTGCGATGGCCGACTGATCAAGTTCTAAACTAGTCCTGGTGCGATGTCCGACCGATCGAGTGCTATACTAGTCCTGGTGCGATGGCCGACTAATCAAGGGTTAAACTAGTCGCAGTGCGATGGCCGACTGATCAAGGGCTAAACTATTCCTGGTGCGATGGTCGACTGATCAAGTTCTAAACTAGTCCTGGTGCGATGGCCGATACTGATCAAGTTATAAACTAGTCCTGGTGCGATGGCCGATTGATCGAGTGCTATACTAGTCCTGGTGCGATGGCCGACTGATCAAGTGCTAAAGTAGTACTGGTGTGATGGCCGACTGATCAAGTTCTAAACTAGTCCTGGTGTGATGGCCGACTGATTGAGTGCTATACTAGTCCTGGTGCGATGGCCGACTGATCAAGTGCTAAAGTAGTCCTGGTGTGATGGCCGAATGATCTAGTGCTATACTCGGCATGGCCGACTGATCACATGCTATACTGGGCATGGTGAGATGGCCAACTGATCAAGTGCTATACTGGGCATGGTGCAATGGGCGACTGATCAAGCGCTATACTAGTTATGGTGCGATGGCAGACTGATCAAGTGCTCTGCTAGTCCTGGTGCGATGGCCGACTGATCAAGTGCTATACTCGGCATGGCCGAATGATCACGTGCTATACTGGGCATGGTGAGATGGCCAACTAATCAAGTGCTATACGTACTGGGCATGGTGAAATACTACACTCCGCCTGCGATTCACTTACCAAGAATTGCAATCCAGCGGTCGTTGAATTGCAATCGTCCGCTCTGAAATTGCAGTCTAATTGCGGTCCAATCGCGGTCCCGTTGTTGCGGTCATTCTTTCGCGATACCGTTTGTGCGGTAATTATTTCGCGGTCCAGTTTGTGCGGTCATTCTTTCGCGATACCGTTTGTGCGGTCATTCTTTCGCTATTTCCGTTAAAAACTTACCGTATCATCGTATAGTACAGTTTGTTTACATTATACAAACGTACTATACGAATATTATAAAAAAACATACGATATCCGTTCGTATATACGATATATCCGTACGGATATGGTATGAATATACAGTGGGTCATCGTGCGGTTAAAATATACCGATGCACCGGTTCATTTCGCATGTAAACATCCGGTTTTCATTTCGATCATCTGCCACAATTTTAAGTTTTTCAAAATGAATAAATGTTCAGTTTTACGATACAGAAACAATTTAAAACTTTAAAATGAGGATTGTGAAGTACGGTATCACAGTGCATATACATGTGTGTTCAATACAGTAATTCATCAGTAATTCATCATTGTACTCCGCACCACCGCCGGGGACGCAAAACAATGATCCCCCACACACACCAGCCATCTACATTTGGCGTCCTAAAAGTTCCGGTCTATATCCCACAGTGGGAACAATGTGTATCACCACCACCACCAGTTTTTGTCTATGACTACACAACACCCCCCACCCCCGACCACCACTAAACTAGTCCTGGTGCGATGGCCGACTGATCGAGTGCTATACTAGTCGTCCTGGTGCGATGGCCGACTAATCAAGGGCTAAACTAGTCTCAGTGCGATGGCCGACTGATCAAGTTCTAAACTAGTCCTGGTGCGATGGCCGACTGATCAAGTTATAAACTAGTCCCGGTGCGATGACCGACTGATCGAGTGCTATACTAGTCCTGGTGTGATGGCCGACTGATTGAGTGCAATACTAGTCCTGGTGCGATGGCCGACTGATCAAGTGCTAAAGTAGTCCTGGTGTGATGGCCGAATGATCTAGTGCTATACTCGGCATGGCCGACTGATCACGTGCTATACTGGGCATGGTGAGATGGCCAACTGATCAAGTGCTATACTGGGCATGGTGCAATGGGCGACTGATCAAGCGCTATACTAGTTATGGTTGCGATGGCAGACTAGATCAAGTGCTCTGCTAGTCCTGGTGCGATGGCCGACTGATCAAGTTGCTATACTCGGCATGGCCGACTGATCACTGCTATATTGGGCATGGTGAGATGGCCAACTAATCAAGTGATATACGTACTGGGCATAGTGAAATACTACACTCCCGCCTGCGATTCATAAGTAATTCATCATTGTACTCCGCACCACCGCGGGGGACACAAAACAATGATTCCCCACACACACCAGCCATCTACATTTATTTGGCATCCAAAATGTTCCGGTCTATATCACCACCACCACCACCACCAGTTTGTGTCTATGACTACACTACACACCCCCCCCCCCCCCCCACCGACCACCACTTCTGTCTGTAACGCAGGATGACGTGGCCGACTAATCAAGTGCTAAACTAGTCCTGGTGCGATGGCGACTGATCAAGTGCTATAATAATAGTCTGGTGCGATGGCCGACTGATAAAGTTCTAAAGTAGTCTTTGGTGCGATGGCCGACTGATCAAGTTCTAAACTAGTCGTTGGTGCGATGGCCGACTGATCAAGTTCTAAACTAGTCATGGTGCGATGGCCGACTGATCGAGCATACTAGCCTGGTGCGATGGCCGACTGATCAAGGGCTAAACTAGTCTCGGTGCGATGGCTGACAGATCAAGGGCTAAACTATTCCTGGTGCGATGGTCGACTGATCAAGTTCTAAACTAGTCCTGGTGTGATGGCCGAGGCTGATCAAGTGCTATACTCGGCATGGCCGACTGATCACGTGTTATACTGGGCATGGTGAGATGGCCAATTGATCAAGTGCTATGCTGGGCATGGTGCAATGGGCGACTGATCAAGCGCTATACTACTTATGGTGCGATGGCAGACTGATCAAGTGCTCTACTAGTCCTGGTGCATGACCGACTGATAAAGCGCTATACTAGTTATGGTGCGATGGCAGACTGATCAAGTGCTCTACTAGTCCTGGTGCGATGGCCGACTGATCAAGTGCTACATGTATACTCGGCATGGCCGACTGATCACGTGCTATACTGGGCATGGTGAGATGGCCAACTGATCAAGTGCTATACTGGGCATGGTGCAATGGGCGACTAATCAACGCTATACTATTATGGTGCGACTAATCAGCGCTATACTACTTATGGTGCGATGGCAGACTGATCAAGTGCTCTACTAGTCCTGTGCGATGACCGACTGATCAAGGGCTAAACTAGTCCTGTGCGATGGCCGACTGATCAAGTTCTATATTAGTCCTGGTGCGATGGCCGACTGATTAAGGACTACACTAGTCCTGGTGCGATGGCCAACTGATCAAGGGCTAAACTAGTCCTGGTATGATGGCCGACTGACCAAGGGCTAAACTAGTCCTGGAGCGATGGCCGACTGATCTAGTTCTATACTAGTCATGGTGAGATTGCCGACAGATCAAGTGCTAAACTAGTCTTGGAGCGCTGGCCGACTGATCAAGTTCTAAACTAGTCCTGGTGCGATGGCCGACTCATCGAGTGCTATACTTGTCCTGGTGCGATGGCCGACTGATCAAGGGCTAAACTAGTCCCGGTGCGATAGCCGACTGATCAAGTGCTATACTAGTCCTTGTGTGATGGCCGACTGAACAAGTTCTAAACTAGTCCTGGTGCGATGGCCGACTGATCAAGTGCTATACTAGTCCTGGTGAGATGGGAAACTGATCAAGTTTTAAACTAGTCCTGGTGCGATGGCCGACTGATCAAGTTCTAAACTAGTCCTGGAGCGATGTCCGACTGATCAAGTGCTAAACTAGTCCTGGGGTGATGGCCGACTGATCAAGTGCTAAACTAGTCCTGGTGCGATGGCCGACTGATCAAGTGCTAAACTAGTCATGGTGTGATGGCCGACTGATCAAATCGCATGCCATAATAACTAGATGGCCATGGCCTGCATGTCGTGCCCGCCGAGGCATTTGATAGTACAAACAATTTTTTTTATTGCAACAAAGCTTTAGCCCGTTGACATAAAAACATGCCGCACCCGCCGAGGCTTTGATAGTATACCCAAAAACTTTAACTAAAAAACACTTTAACCAAAAACTTTATCCTGAATGCACACCAATGTGCCAACTATATCGCTCTGTCTGCAAGCGGGCCCAACAAAAACTTTAAGGGAAATTTCAAAGTAATTTGACCGTGACATTGGGCACATATAAATAATAATGAAAATGTGGGTGACAAATACACCGTATGTGAAGTTTCGAGTGAATTGGTGAAGCGGTTTCAGAGATATAGTGTTCTTAAAGGTACATGCCCACTCAGTAGGCACAAAATGTTCTTTATATGCGTGGGCTTATAATATGAAAATATGGATGATAATAAAGAATTATCTGAAGTTTGAAGCAAATCTGGGTAAGTGTTGTGGAGATATAAGGTATGCAAAAACTTTAACAAAAATTTCAAAGTCATTTGACCTTGACCTTGGGGCACAGGGGCCGCATGAGTGGGAGACAGAATGAATATATGGATTATGACTAATAAGCATTTGATGTTTCAAGTCAATGTGACTTAGGATATGGTATTTAAAAACATACACCGATTTCGACGGACTGACGCACGGACGTCATTATGATCACTAAGTCTCGCTTTCCGCAAGCAGGCTCGGCAAAACAAATACAGATGGACGTCAATGTGCAGACTATATCGCACTGTCCGCAGGCGGTCGCGACAACAATTGTCCAACCCCTTTTTAAAGGTGCAAGCCCACTCAGTAGGCTAAAAATGCTCTTTATGGGAATTAATAAGTGTATAATTGTCACTATTCCACTACTTTAATATAAACATTACGAGTGCCCGCTATACAGATATAATCATTTGGTAATATTTATTTTACTGATAGTGACGCGCGGTGGTATCGGTATGTTTTCATGTGCAAATGGGGCATGATATTTTATAATTATTTATACTATTAAATTAAATGCATCAACTGAAAAAAAAATTGACAGATTATAAAGTATGATCATTGCACATCAAAAAATAAATACAGAGAATAAATAGTAATGTCCGTTAACATTTTAAGGAAACACGGTTATCGTCCCTGATATCAATGCGGAAATTTTCTTCTGATATAAAATTTATAATAATGCCAAACAATACGTGGGTAATGGTAAATGATTGTTTATCTGGCCAGAAAATGTCTCCGATGATGTCTCTGACATAAAGAACATTTTGTGCAAATATTGCAAAGGGTGTTCGCGTTATGCTCCGGACAAATCAGTGCGCGAAAAAACAAAGGGAGATAACTAAACTAGAAAATGTGTTCATAGAACACGGATACCCCACATATCGCTTTGATAGTAAACAAGGCAAAATTCCAGTGTCCAAAAGGGAGAGATAATAAGGGAGAGATAATCCATGACACGGGGTTCGAATCAAAAATCGAAATAAACTTTCCGCATCTACTCATCAGAAGGAAGCTACATATCAAATTTCAGTGCTGTAGCTATTACAAAAGTTTTACGAGTTACAAGGCAAAATTTTCAAAATCTAATTCAAAAAGAGGGAGATAATCCATGACTCGGGGGTCGAATAAACTTTGCAAATCTACTCATCATAAGGACATACCAAGTTTTCAGGTGTGTAGCTATTAGGGTTTAAAAGTTTTACCAGCTACAAGACAAAATTGGAAAATTCTAACTTGAAAAGGGGAGATAATCCATGACCATGGGGTCGAATCAAACATACATGTACCAAGTTTCAGGTATGTAGCTATTACGGTTTAAAAGTTTTTCGAGTTACTAGGTTGGTGACGGACGGAAGAACGGACAAGGTCAAGGGTAACACTAAATGCCCCCTCCTCTATCGTGGTGAGGCAAAAGTTGTCATATACAAGTAACTTACCTTAATTTATCAGTTACACATCAGACGATGAATGAACTTTAATTCTGGTGTAGAATATTAAAGTTATTCATTATATTCAATAGTGCTGCTTTGACATGACGTGAAATTAAAACATGCATGACATGATCTGGAAGAAAAACCACAGACCAAGCACGCATATTCAGAATCACGTCTGTCGGTTCTTATCCAGCTCCGATTTCTGTCACCTGTCCACAAAATCCAGAATCCAACATTGTCGCAAATTTAATCCTCTATGTTGGTGTACGTTAGAACAAAATGTCACTTAGTATATTATCCAATCCATTGTAATCTCTTGTTTCTCTAAATAAATGCGTCCAACAATCCCTGTAGCTGCTATCGTGATAAAAAATGTTAAAGGTTCCGTCAGCGCCTCACATATTGATCTTAATATCCACCATTTGATTCCAAGTACCAGAATAATGAATGTTTTCCATGCGCCGTCGTAGTGTTATCTGTCAGATTCCGTTGTTTATTTGATCAAATTGATGGACAAATTTGTGTCCGCTAATGTCGCCAAGAGCATAATCTGTGACGTTGACTGTAATAATTTGGCATAACTTCTAGCTTGTGAATTTTTGGTTGAATGAAGTGATCACTATGGTGAATAAGTGTGTATTTGTGCCCGGTTTGCTCAGCAGGTAGAGCGATGGTGTGGTAAACCAGAGATCCCCGGTTCGATTCCGGGCTGGTGCACATCTTTCTCACCCTGTGACATTTAGCGCCCAACGTAGTTGCGGGAAGTAACTCTGCTGAATACTCCCGCATCGTCCGTACCGAGAGTTTATAATGGTGCTCTCCGTAGGTTTCCCCTGCAAAGTACCAAAATCACATCTGATTTGCACTTCAACTGTTAATTGCGACATATTTTCTGTATTTTTCAATTGAAAGAAATGTCAGTATTATACTTATTCATTTCTGTGTGATAAGTACAGAAAAATATGTCACAATTAACAGCTAAACCGCGAATGAGATCCGATTCGGTACTCTGCAGGAAAAACCTATGGAGCACCGGAACTCTGGGTACGGACGATAATTGAGTATTCTGTTGCCCAACAAAGGACCGCGACTGATAAATACTCCCAAATTGTACCCAAACATATGGAATTCGGAGACAAAAATTAAACATAGAAATTCGAGGACGAATTTCAATTTGGCGGAGAAGAATGTCACAGTACGCAACTGACCATGGGGATGAAGTGTGTATGATCTGTGCCTTGTTAGCTTGCTCGGTAGTCATGGGCATGGTACGGTAAACATGAGGTCCCTGGTTCGATTCCGGGCCGTTATTTATCTTTCTCACTCTGTGACACAAGTAAACCGTTTTATTTTAAATAAATGGCTATCACCGGAATAAATATTATCTTCACAAAATTTGAATCGGGCCAATAGAAATCAACAGCTAGAACAGAACGTTTGCAGTAATATAAATCTAATTATAAATTTTTTTTTTAATATTTTAATTTTTATGATCAGGTTTCGAAAATTAAAATATGCTTTTCTTTTAAAATTATTATCAATATGTTCACCATGTTATTATGGTTAATATGCAATTCACAGTCTCCTTGCAGCTTGAAATTGAAAGACATGAAAAGTTGTATTGATCTCAGAAATTGTCATGTCGACTATAGGATCGCGTCGAAATAATGACAACATAATAGGAAAACGTAATTCGATACCGACGAAAATGTAAACAAAACGCAAAATTGATGCTTTCTTTTGCTATATTATACCGTAGACCACACATTATCATTTGATTTTATATGAAAATAAATATATTGTCAGCATGGTGGTGTCTATTAATGTGTTCTTGATATTCGGAACGGCAGTGAGTGAGTGACGACATTTTGTTTTGTCCAAGAAATTGTCAAGGTCAATGTTTCACTGTTTGTCTGGCAATAACCCGCCGATTTATATTGCGCACCAAAAAAAACAGATCACAAATACCGCTGACTTTCTAGGGTAGTCACTTTGAATTAGATAGATGGGATAAAATTTTGGATTGGAACACGGATACGTTTGTCAACTATTTCGATTTTATTGCCGCATTGGTTAAGCAGAGCGGTCCGCTGGTTTTACCGCAGAGCGCAGCGTAAAGCGGTCATTCTTTCGCAGTTTTACAGAAACAAAGGAGCGTAAATTGCAATTAAAAGCGGAGCGCAGCGCGAACTGCGCTATAAGTATTGCAATTCCGCAACCAACTCTTTGGACCGCGGTCACATGATTGCAGTCCGATTGCGGTCCGATTGCGGTCCAATTGCAATTAATGGGAACGCGAATTGCAATCCTGCGCTCCAGGAATTGCAATTCGCTTGGTAAGAGAACCGCAGGCCACTCTGTAGTTCCAAGCTATCTAGACAGGTTTCAGTGTCAATTTCCAAATTATTTCGTTTGATGACTCCTCCCACAGCTCCTACACCTCCTTTTCCCCCCATGTTAAATTGACATAGACAAATCAATTTTTCGTAATAAAATCAATATTTGACCAAATTTCACGAAATAAAAAGAAGGCTCATTCTTAAATTTGGATAAAATATAATATTATCAAAAAAAACAACTGTTTTTGCATTGTATACATGGCCGTAAAATTTGGGCAGGTTTCGTGAAACAGACATTAGTTTTTTATTTATTGCTGTATGAAGGTGATGTCTTTTGTAATAACAAGGTTAACCATTTCCTAATATGATAAGCTACTTTCAAGCAGGGGATATGTACAGTTTTTCTTCCACATCCTCAATATTAATACATCGGTGATATTGCATTTCAGCCATTTTCGATTAACCGCGAGTTTGATTGCTGGTATTTAATGTTGTTTGATTGCTGGTATTTAATGTTCAATGCAGCGAGACGCGCATGCGTCATCTGATATTCAATATGTAAGGCAACGAACCGCGCATGCGCCATCTTAATCATAGCAAGTAATCATAACACGTGGTAGGCAGATCGGGTTTTCCGAGAAAAGGCGAGGCTTCGATACCCGTACCTAAAGATATGCTCTGAGCAAAACGGGACTGGGTCCGTTTTGACATGTACATGTAATAGGCCGTTTTGACATGATGTCGCAATTACAGTAGTTTTGTCCCTTCATCATATTTATCTCCATTTGCAATGTGGACGCGCAGAGAAATGGTAGGGTGGCAGTCTTCACATATTTTAGGCAATGTATGGAGTTTTCGGGCCCGCGACACCAGCCGAAACAAATTTAAGAATATTTTAACTTCAAATAATCACATAATCTGTTTGATGCATGCACCGACTACCTGATAGGTACAAGAGCTATATTAACAACAAATGCAAACTCAGACATAATGCACAGGCTGTCAGCACTCTGCTATGTTTACACAAAATGTGCCCAAATTTGCATTTATTTGGCCGCGGCCACACATTTCACAACATGGATTTCAAATATCCCATGCGGACACTGCACTAATACTTGCTAATTGTACCAATTCTGCAATCACACCTTGTCACACTGATCATAGTCTGTACTGGTACCGACCGTTTTGTTTTCGAGCAGCAGACCTGCCTTTCTGACAGATAAAATGGCTGCCAATATTTCGGACGAAAATTCCGAGCAGCAGTTTCGCACTCTTCTGCAACTGAAATCATGCCAGCATGACACAGATGCAAGCAAAATCACATATTTTTGCAAAAAAAGTGTTTTATGCAGTGGAAAACATCATATGATGTTGGCTAATTAATTGTAGAACATTTTCATAAGCCACAGACATGTGTTTTTTATATATTTACTAGAAGGCCCATAGGAAAAATTCGAAACTAACCAACTCGCCCGAGGACTGCCACCTAGAGCAGGTAACATCGTACGTGTACGGACACCAACATCTGCCGTGTACTTGCCAATATTTACACCTTCTATCAATTCATAATGCAAACCCCCATTAGACGTATTCCACTAGACCAACGTTCAATCGCGCGACGTTGTTGATTGATTACAGTTCGTTTGATGTCGTTGTCAATAACGGCACGCTATAATTGACCGACAACGTCGCTGCTCCAGGAAGTGCGACAATATGACGTAAAAATACGATTCCCAGTGTTAACGCCGTATTTGGTTATTTAATTCTTTGAATCTATCAGAAAATACAATGTTAAAATAAGCAATACAGCCATGTTGCGTTTATTGTGGCATGAGAACAATGTCAAATTGATATATTTAAAGTTTGCAAGGAGTTCTTCGGTCTAAACAGACCAAACGTATTTCACACTACAATAAACGCAACAGTCCATGGTTTTATTCCTTAAACATGCCGAGCAAGTACGTTGTGAAATTGCGTTAGTTTTCAAGTTGCTTGCTTTCAGTCACACTATTCAAGTACAGTGAAACCCCAGGGTGTCCGGTTTAGAGAGGTTTCACTGTAAATCAGGCATTTGAACATTCTGAGCCATAGCTGTGTGCTATGCGATCACGAACAGACGTTATCACCTGAGATAAATTACCAAGACACTCATCAAAATATGAATCACATATGTTTTCTTGTTGTCCGGTTTAGAGAGGTTCCACTGTACATGTATTTTTCAAATATTTGTTTTAAAAACTTGGCAATATTAGTTGTACTTGTAGTATCTCAGCGTGAATCAAATACGTGGCACCTATCCAAACCGGAAACCCTGGGAGGGCCCCAGACAGGGGCGGATCTGGAGGGGGGGGGGTTACATAGAGATCACAGTTTATCACCAGTTGGAGTCTGAATTTAAATGCCGTACAACACATGAAAGTGCATTTCGAAGAGCTCGAAAATAGGACAATCCCCTAGATGTGAACGGTAACTCTTGCAATTAGATAGCTACGGACGGTACGGGAGTAGATTGGCAATAGTTACCTTCGCAACTAGACAACCCCCCCCCCCCCCCTGTCCCCAAACTGGCTGGCTCCGCCCCTGCCAGGGTGTCCGGAATGGTCCACTGTGAATCATAAATGTTACCACTTCATGACACATTCAAGTGTTTTGCAATCATGAAAAGTCATTGGTACCAGAGATACATATCGGTGAAAAACATCTAACACTAAGCATCCATATTTTACCGATAGTCCTGTTTATCATCACTCCTGTAAAATCGTCTATTTACACTAAACAATATGTATGTCAATATAGGTACCTGCATACGGAGCCCCGCACGGAACATGGATTTTTTTTATTAATTCGTTCCCACGAAATAACAATTCGTTCCCTCAAATTAACAATTCGTTGCCTCGAATTAACAATTCGTTCCCACGGTATAACAATTTGTTCATTCGATTTAACAATTCGTTCCCACGCTCTCACAATTCGTTCCCTCAAATTAACAATTCGTTCCCACGAAATGACAATTCGTTCCCTCAATTTAACAATTCGCTCCGGGTCACCCTCGAATTAACAATTCGTTCCCACGAGGAACGAGGGAACGAATTGTTGATTCGTGGGAACGAATTGTTAATTCATGGGAACGAATTGTTAAATTGGGGGAAAGAATTAATACAAAAGAATTCTACGTCCCCTGCGGAGCTTAATACCGAACCTGGATTTATAATCCATACACAGTGACTCTATAGTGTTGTTGTTGCACACTTCCATGGTGGGTATAATACGTCACGCGCACCAGGGACCCGTTTCACTAAACTTCGTACGACTAAAATGTTTGTAAGTGTAGAATCATTATTATTATTATTATTCTGTAAATTTCACATTAACACTGGTTTTTTTGTAAACAATTATTGGATTTGCAGTTATTGAGCCTAGGCATATGTAGCCTATGCTCAATAAATGTAAATTCATTAATTGAAATTGTAACGGTATTAAAATATTCGTACGAACATGTTTCATGATCGTACGAGGTGTAGTGATACCGGCCCATGGTGCGTATGTCGTACACTGCCCATCATAATAACTACAGAATACACCTATGAAGTCTGTATAACTGTCCATTAATTTTCGGGAATGCACCTGTCTGTCATCTAAATTTTCTGATAAATAATACTTCATCGTATATGTTCCCCCGGCTGTGAAAAGCGACCGTACGACATATGCGGCCAGTGTAGCTGCAGATCAGCGTATTCATCGACGCAGTCTGTTCGGGGCCTACACTATTTGCTATTCCGTCAATGGAGTACACTGTAGCAATAACGAAACCAGCAAAACGAGTGGAAATAATCCTACTGTGATTGTACAATAGAAACTGTCTCCAATTATTGCCAATTATTGAAAATGTCGTACGGTCTCCTTTTGTCAGCCGACGGCCCAGATATACCTGATCCTAACGAAAATGTAAACGCAAATTGTATAGACGGTCGGACAAAAATATGGATGAAATGACAAACGAGTATAGTGTACATCGTGTAACTAAGTACATATACGATACACAAGTTTTAAACGTTTTTCTTTCAGTGCTTCTGGTTTCAAATTTGAGCAAGTGAGCAGGGGCTACACGGCTTGTACATATTATTAAGTATGAACTCATTATTGTATGTAGTACCACAATGGTGTATTGGCTGAAAGCACAAGCATAACGTAAGGTAGTATGGAATGACAAACAGCGTAGCACACTGATCATACTGCACACATGTGCCCGCTGATATGTTGCTACAATGGTTGCACAAAAATATGAACCGATTATTGTACTTGTACGAAATATCACAATGGTTTATTGGGTGAAACGTGGTGTATATCCTTGTTCTTTATGAATGACATACTCGCACAGACATATTGCAATGTTGTATGGGATTGCAACATGTGTAGACCCTGATCCGGTTGCGTACATGTATGCGCTCACTGATATGGAGCTACACGTGTTCCACATATACATTATTTCATTCTTATATTCCAAACAATAATAGGTTGTTTATGTGTTAATGATCAGATAATTGAATAGGTCCTGATCAGTTTGCCACACTGTGTTCACGTCTCTCACAACGCGGAATAACTGGACCAATCAGATGATAAACGAACGTTAGTGTATTAGTAGCCAACGTAGATCCTTATCATGTAGCACCGCTACCGCTACAACAGACGGTTATTTAGTGAAAGAAAACGGTTATGTTGAGTCACTTATGGCGACCAGTGTCGTCCTTGATCAGGCTGTACTGATCCCGGGCTCGGTATGGGGCTACGCCGATCATACACATTGTATAAAGTCCATTATCTCAGCGGCCAGCCAAATTATAATCATGGTAACTTATACAATATACAGACTCCATTTAATACAGTGTGTTTAACTTTCTCCGACAAACATTTAAATTAATTTACTACAATACATAGTTCGTAATACACTTCTCCCGTGATGTGTCTCAATATCAATAACCGCAACATACAAACTACATATACTTACAATGTATAGCAGAGACTATATCAATAAATCCTTGTGTATTAATGCCAATGCACCATGTACCTCAGTAGACTGGCTGTTCAGTAATCAGACATGTAGTAGTAGTGTTATATCTATGTAACATATTGCAATTTAAAAGTATTTATTGGTTTCCCTACGATCGATTCAGTGTCAAACTGCCAATCACGTAATAGTATCGTAATTTGAAAACACGTTTATGGGCAGCGCTCAATTCTAATGGACAGGTGCCCGCGATTGGGCCGGGCAACCAATAAGTTGGTTATAGTTCACATATTAAGTTTTTTATTTAAATAAATAAACTAATTTCTTCACTCGCTATGCTCGCTCGTAATTAATCCATTAACCATTCAATGAACTATTACTTATTGTTCACATATTGGACTTTAAGGAACTGAATGCTGCGGTCGCTAGCGCTCCCTCGCATTTAATTCCTTAAAATTCCAATATGTGAACAATAATTTATACATGTCTATAATCGCACGGATTTGGATCCACGTTGAAGTAATTCAGTTTCTAGAGCTTAGATGTACGCGAGCTAGCTGATTGACGCGACAATCATATGAAGTGAATAATGTACAAAGTGCTATTTCATTTTTGCAGAAAACAACTATATATTTGCCACATAATCGTACGGCCTGTAAAAAAATATATTCAGCCCTGAAATTAGAAGAACCCAACCTGGTGCCACCCACTGATTTCTTGTCCGGAGCATAACTGGGATATTTGTTTGGAATACGTTCATGAAACGTCACACATTGATAGACCACGGTGCACATGTGTGATACGGTATATATATTGTATTATCTGATGTGTGTACTTTGATGAGACTTTAATAAACAAATATATGGGCCGCGCTCTGTGAAAACCGGCCTTAATGACAACATTTTCGATTTGCATTGTTTTACATTTTCTGATGCGGACACCTTTCAAACACAATATTCAGAAAATAGAATGCAATTATGTTTAATCGTTTTTGTTTTATCTCACTTTTTGTAGCACCATGTGAATCATGCACGAAAAAAACCTAACGTCATCGAGAAAATGACGTTATTGAAACGGCGACGTTTGTACAATGCAACTCAACAGCCTACAGTAGAAATGAGTGTTCATAGACTCATTGACTGTGCTTGTTGTAAACTGTATTTGCTGATAAGTTACACTAAATGTATCTACAAGTGTTAGTATGTATACTATGAAATGTTCATCAGAATAAAATTATGATATGTACATGTAGTGAACAAAACAAACGCACAACTATCGATTTTAAATCTATAATTAGCCGACCTGTGGCTTGGTAATTTGCCACCATCGCCATAATAGATTCATATACGTGTGTCGTCAGAAAGATACATTGTAATTATTTCAGAATTGACGTCATTTACAGTTAATTGTGACGTCATTTATTGATTTAGACAATACGTCACCAAAGACCAAAAAACTAAACGGCATTCTTGGTGTTGGAAATTGTAAATTATATGCACATCGTATCGGTGATGGAAACAAATGCATTTTATTTCTGTATAAATGAATGACCATAATTTGGATAGGCCTATGCCTGCACATATCAATGACTTCAGCGCCAGATGGGGTCTAGAGGGTAGTCGGACACCCCCGGGCATTTTTAAACAAAATTAAAAATCGACTGTCCATTCCCCGACTCTCAGAATTAAATTTACATCTCATAAAGCGGGAAGACCATTTTCCTGTGTAGCCAATATGACTGGCGGACGGGCTAATGTACATGTACCCCGTACTAGCAGGTAGCAGGTCTATGGGAAAATGCTGCGCGCTGACCCCCACGACTGGCAACCACCGCCACTGCCGGGAAAATGTGGAGATGTAACATACATGGTTGTATAATTGTTACATGCCCCGAGAAAAATACCGGCAGTATATTCTCTCGTTGGGAATAATTAATTTGAAAATGAAATGTGCAATTTAGTTTTGTGTTTCAGAAAAAGTACATTCAGCGCCTTTGTAAACAAAGAAACAGCCATTCTAAAAACAAGGGCGGATTCAAGTAGGTAAAAACCCGGCGCCCCCCCCCCCCCCCCCCCCCCCCATTCCTAAAATTTGGCGAGTAAAGATATTTTTGCTCTAAAATGCGCCATAACGCAGCAAAATGGGGTGTAAATATCAAACAAATTCCAGAGAGGGCATACTGCCGGACCCACCTAGCAGTCTACCCAGCTCCGCTTGGTCGACGAACAAACTGTGCTAGTTCGAAAGTATAGTAAACTATTTCAATTAAGAAGTACCCTAACCCTAACCCCCCCCCCCCCCCACCACCATAACCTGAAATCCTGGATCCGCCCCTGAAAAGCACCGTGGCGTACGTACATGTATTTTGCATAACTGCACATTATAACACAGTCAGTGATTTACAAAATAAAATTTGTCCCGATCACAACATTGATTTTGTTGAAAAGACAATACCACACCTTGCGACTATTGTTCGAAGCGGCTCATTTGAAATTCGACGCGTGTAATGTGTGCTTGTGTGTTTGCTTTATATTATTTACACGCCTCCGACTAGAACGGCCCTTTGATAACAAACAAAGCACGCAGACGGGCATTATTTAGTACAATGTAGTACAATGTAAGACAATTAACAACAATCTGGCAAAGTCGGACTTCTTAAATGTGTAAATGTTGGAGAACTGTGCATCTGTGCAGTCTGATCAGTGTCTGCAATGATTGCAAATATACTAGTAAAAGTACTATACATTAATTTAACCATATTTACAAGTGGTCATTTTAAAGAATATTTACATTGTTATCAAACGGCAATCGTACGACTGATTCAATGTGATATTTTTGAAAGTCGCTAAATATAACACAGTCAGTGATTTACACACTAAATTTTGAGTTATGTTTATGGTAATATTTGTGTGTCATATTGTTGAACTATTACGCACATTTTACTGTGTTGCGTGGTGTAGCGATATAGTGCAACCTGTTGCAATTGCCTATAAATCGAGAAACAGGCCAGAATATGGTGAAAAATTATCATGATTATTGTATCGCAGTAAATATGCATGTGACACAATACCAATACACTAAATACTAAAACATGTTTGGTCCAGTGTCACCATGATGCGATATGCCAGGAGCGGCGTCTATTTTGGCACTATCATAATTATACCCCCGCAACGAGTGGGGGGGGGGTATACTGGAGTCAGGTTGTCCGTCCGTCCGTGTGTGCATCCGTGCGTCCGTAAACTTAACATCAGAGAAATATTGTTATATTTTCTATTTCCTTCATCTAAAATGCTTAATATTTCGCACATGCATTCCTGTAAGGCTCTACTACCATGCCGTTCCAAATACATGACCGTCCAACCCCCGCTGATCCCAAGGTGAAGGTCACATACTTAGTCTGTTTACAAAACTTAACATCAGAGAAATATTGTATGCTAATTTCTCTCCTATGTACTATGCCTGAGTGTGAAAATGTTGTCTATGAGTTATATCAGCTGCCCACTGCTGCCCAAATACCAGACAAAAACTGACCAAGCTCGTTGTCGGATCTTAGCATCTAAACATGCTAAAATACGCGTTTTGCATGTTGGGGTCAGTTGAAATCAACCATGACCATGTAGCGCCTACCTTTTCACAATACTGATAGTGTCAGCCCAGTCAGGACGGGTAAACGGCTATAAAACCACAGAGTGCCACAGTATCAAGTACCTGGGGACCATGCATCAGAACCTTGATGTTCCAGTGTACGTTAGCATAAATCCATTAACCCTTAGCATGCTGGGAACGAAAATTGATGTCTGCTGTTGTTTTATGTTTTGCCTTTTTCTCAATAAAAGCATGGTTTCACAGCATTCTAAAGTGCTGTCAAAGTTTGTTTTTTTATGGAAAAAATGGAAAATACAAAATTAAGCAGCAGACCAAAGTTTGTATTCAGCAGTGTAAGGGTTAAAAGGTTATACAACGGTAATCAGTTGCAGTTCTACAGGACAACCGTTCTAATTGTTTTCTACATAATGTGTAAAACAATTTATACCATCCAAACTGGGCATATAGTGGAACCTTTCTAAACCGACACTCTTGAAGGTCCCCGTATGTCTGGTTTAGAGAGCTACAACTGTAATTCAAGCACACTGCAAGCTTTGCGATACAGATAAAAGTACAGTGAAACTCCAACACAATTAAACACACTATGAAAATTGCGTCTGGCATTTCGACAATTATTTCCAAACCAAGAAGTATTGTTTTTCCCACTGCGCTGTTGTGATGCTATATTTATCCCAAATGTTTCTTTCGCACATGCTGTAAACAATACACATATATCATTTACTATATCATCAATATCAGACTGTGTTGCGTTATCGGTTAATAGGTCTAATGCTTGATTTATTTCATGTAATTTATGTTCATCGAAATGGTCTACATATTCTGCGGATTTATTTTCCTTCCATAAACAATGTGTGTGTTCCCTTTCTATTTGTTTCTTTGTTTCGTTTACCCCTGTTATACCTATATTAACCCTTACAGGGATATGTCTATCTGAAAACATACTACAGAAGTCACTGACACAAAATCAGTTATGCAAGCGAATAAACTTGGTGAAGCTATGAAATAGTCGACTGTACTTGCATCTCTACACGTTTTCATCCCATATTGTTTATCTTTACCTGTCCGCCCAATTAAAATAAATAAATTGTTATATTTATAAAATGCAATTAGTGCATACCCATAGCTGTTAGTACCACTGTCTGCGTTTACCCGTTCTGGTGAAACATTTGAATTTTGAAAATGATATAATTGTTCATTATATTCATCAGCAATAAAGTCCAAATTATGTTCGTTACATAAAAACTCATCTGGTGTAATATTTTGGCGAGAGCGTATTTAATTCTCTCTGCAGTTCTATGACTGGTGTCATTTACAGAATATCTAGTTCGTTCTGGTGGGATATAAGTAGCTCCACATAACACATCGCCGTTAAAACATGTCAACTGTTTGGATATTGTGAACCACAAGAAAATTTTACTTTCTGTTTTTATTTCTCTAATATGTTTAAAATATTTGGATTTGATAGCAACAGTAATGCCGCCTGATTTGTATTTTGACAAATGTTTTCTATTTTTAAACAAAATATCGAAATCATTCAGCATTATTGACGAGGTGTCCAAATCATCTAGTCTTGTTTCTTGCAAGCTAATTATATCATATTTAGTGAATAAAGATGTAAACTCAGGGTAAAATTGTCTTGTGCGCAATCGACATACATGCAATGATAACAAATCTATACATTACAAATTATGACTAATAGCGTCTATACGTCCAATACAGTTACTGTTATGCCCTCCCACTTGATCCTATGTGCTGTCTGCCATACTAGATGGCTCAGCGTGGCTATTGTTTGGGCTCGCAGTATTACCCGGTTGACTGCGTATTATGAATAGTCGACTGACCACTCGCATTGTTATTGGTGGTCAATAATTGTTTTTGAGGCACGGTGGGATTTTGGGTGTATTGAAACTTCGTTTGGTCCAGGGGCCCGTTTCACTAACGAACTAAGCAAGTACTTGTGTCATAAGTTATAAATTAAGTCCGGAGTAAGTGCTTAGTCCGTTTCACAAAACATCTTAGCAAGAACGACAATCGAAATTTACGAAACTAAGACAGGTAGCTAGCAGTCTTAAGCTATAACTTAAATATTTAAGTCGGAACTTATGAAATAAACAAAGATGGATGCCCCCATGTGAGCCGAGGTGGAGAAAACAATTCACTGACAGCAGGTAAATGTTCACTTCATACGTACTATTTTAGCAATTATCTGCCATATAAACCATATATGCTTACATATAGATAGCCATACCTGTGCTAGTTACAGTAGCGCTTTTCTGCTCCTTACCTATTTGTATACACTAATATCGTATACATATCGTAATCGTATAGTATTGGTATATATAATGAGCATATCGTATGATCATATAATATTGGTCATGCTCGGAGTGGAACCTCGTTTCCAAAGTCGAATAGTTTATCTATTTGTACTTGGAACGCCACTGGCCTCATGTCTAATTCGTATTATCTCAGTAACCTCTTGAATAACTATGACATCGATATTTGTGGCGTGTCAGAGCACTGGTTGTATCAGAGATATGCACTTTTTGAACACTATCAGTCCAAACTATAATGGTTGTGGTATGTCCGACTTTGATTTGGCATTGTTAAGCAATAGGCGGGTAGGCAAAGGTGGAGTGGCCATACTGTGGCATAAACGTTTGAGTTCATTTGTAACACCACTAGAAATCGACAGTGACAGAATCATCGGGTTACAACAGAACGTTGATACATCTTATTTCATTTACATTCTACAAGTCTATACGCCGTGCAAAATCACTGTGTGGAATTGTATCGAGAGCATCTTCGTGAACTGAATGATGTTATCAGCATGTACTCACAACGAGGTAGTCATTGTGGTAGGGGACTTCAATACGCATCTGCAAGGCGCTACATACTTGAAGCCAAACGATTCCAGGAGTCGCGAACTGAAACGTTATATTGAGACTCACAACATGTGTGCAATTGACACATTGGCTATATGTACCGGTGCGAGATCAAGTTTTGTGTCATACGACGGTGCCAATGAATCACTTATTGACCACGTACTCATACCGGTAGAGTGTGTTGACCTAGTGCGTTCATGCGAAATTGTCGACGATCACTGCCTAAATGTTTCAAGACATAGTCCAATTATAGTACAAATGCGTATGGATCTCCCGGACTACGAATTATGTAATAAGCGTAAACCGCTTAGATGGAACAAGTTTGATATAGCGATTCTCAACCGATATGAAAAGTGTGTATCTGATTTGCTACGTTATAGGATCAATTCACTCAAACTGAGTTATCATTCTGTGACTAGCTACATCGATTCACTGTATGAGTGTATTGTCGCCTGTATCAGTTCAGCATCCGAACATATATTTCCAAAGGCAAAGCATAGGCCATACTTGAAACCGTATTGGGATCAAAACATGAAAGACTTACATAACCACATGCGGCATAAGCGCCAAACATGGATTGAACATGGGCGTATGACAAACAGTGTAGATTACATAGAATACAAGGCAGCAAAGTGCATGTTCAGAAAATATCACCGGAAATGTGTGGAGACATTCCAAAGTAAAGTAGATAATGACATCGATAAGGCTTTAGACATTGATGCTGCACTATTTTGGAAGCTAGTAAATTCACGGCGGAAGGATTCGTGCTCAAGTGCTGGAAACGAAATTCGCTTTGGTGATAAGATTGTGTGTGATCCTAAATGCATTGCTACTGAGTGGGGTAAACACTTTGCCTCATTGTATTCAAATACTGAAAATGAACAGTTTGACCAAGAACTATTCGTAAGAGTGAGAGCTTCAAATGCGGCGGCGCGAAGACTAATACCGGTGGACACGGAGTCTAATGTATTTTCCGAAAGTGAAATTAAATGTGTAATAGGTAAATCACTAAAAAAGGGCAAAGCGTGTGGACTGGATGGTGTATATAACGAACACTTGATTCACGGTGGTGAAGCATTAATCCAATGTTTGACAGAACTATTTAATTTGATGTTTGATATTAGCTATGTGCCGAAACAGATGAAGCAAGGGGTCATCATCACGTTGTTTAAAGGTGCACAGAAGCGAAAAGATGACACAAATAGCTACAGGGCCATCACATTGTCATCTATCGTTCTGAAACTATTCGAAAGACTTCTACTTACACGATTGAAAGCTAATATTAATAGGCCGATACATGAATTACAAGGGGGCTTCCAAGAGAGGATGGGCTGCATTATGACATCATTTCTGTTTCGTGAGTGTATTGAATACTGCACTGAAAGAGGCAGTAAACTATTCGCTTGCTTCCTAGATGCACGACAGGCATTCGATTCTGTGTGGCACGAGGGTCTATTTTATAAGTTGCACCAGTTGGGGATCCGTGATAAACTTTGGCGGATAGTTGTAGCGATGCATGAAGGCATGATGAGCTGCGTGA
Organism: Conchocele bisecta; assembly: GCA_029237695.1. Classification (NCBI taxonomy): domain Eukaryota; kingdom Metazoa; phylum Mollusca; class Bivalvia; order Lucinida; family Thyasiridae; genus Conchocele; species Conchocele bisecta. Next base: position 60,611,047 of record CM055280.1, read on the forward strand.
TGCATAAAGGTTTCACGTCAGAATGTTTTGAAATATTCCAGGGCACCAGACAAGGTGGCGTGTGGTCGCCATTTTTGTACTTATGTGTATTAACGACCTTATGGATATACTGGTCAGCAGTAACATGGATTTAAAATTGGTACCAATAGTTTGTTCGCGCCGACGGTTGCGGATGATATGTTGCTGCTTTCGCTGTCAAAGCATGGCCTGCAGTGTATGATGAACATTTGCTACACATTCTCGTGTGCCTGGCGTTTCCAGTATAATTCAACTAAATGCGCCGTGGTGGTTTATAATGAATCAAAACATGCTTACACGATATCAAGTAGAAAATGGTTGCTTGGCAATGCCATTGTCAATGAGTCGGACCAATACGTACACCTTGGTGTCATGTGTAACACATACTCGAAACTACACGATAGTGTGCAACTGTGTTGTAATAAGATAAGGAGCACGTATTTTACTCTAAGTAAGTGTGGTTTATCTAGCGGACTAAATCCGCTTACATTTAAAAGCATATATACGATGCTATTGTCCTACCAAAGGCGCTATACGGTTGCGAATGCTGGTGTAACCTATCAGTCGGCGATATGATGACACTGGAGCGGGCTCACCGCGTATGCATTAAATGCATGCAGAATCTTAATGCCAGAACAAGAACAGATGTTGTCCTTAGCTTACTGAACTGCATTCCGTTAGATGTACTAATAGCTCGCAAGAAACTTGCTTTTCTAGGGCAATTATGCACTCTACAAAGAGACTGTGCTGTAAAACAAGTTTTTTTGTTGCGTCTCAGTTCATACTTGCTAGGTAACTGTACTCGAGGTCCAATGCCCGATATCTTCAAAATTATGGATATATATGGTCTCAGACACGTGCTAGAAAAGTATATTTCTTGCGGCGAATTTCCGAAAAAGTCTATATGGAAAACATCTGTTAATGTCCGAACTCGTGAAATCAGTGTTAGCGAGTGGCAGATTAGAACAGCATCGCATCCGTTCGCCAGGTTCAGAAAGGTACACGTAAACTACAAATGTAGTTATGCGAGACTGTTTCCAGAGTATCTGAACTACATAAAATCTGTATGCCAATTGATTACCAACCTCACGAGATTTAATGAAACGCGTCTCAAATGTGGTTCTCCGATGGACAACTTGGTAGAACATTGTATTTTGGACTGTCCATCTACATTGAATAGTAGATGTAGGTTAATGCATGCTATACGGCAAGCTTATGGTGATGCTATTTCCATGCGCCTAAGGTCACTTACCAAGGAAGATTTAGTCACTACTCTATTAAGTGTTGATGCATTTACAGACATTGATACAGCTGTTTAATTCAATCACGTAGACGATCGCCAAAGAGTTGTATTTGTGAGTCTACATTACTTGTGGCTGCAGTATATTTCCCGAACATGAACACATCTGTTTATTAATGTTTGTGAAATTAGTTGCGGTGTGTAGCATTAAGTAAATGTACGTACATGTATATATTTGTGTATATGTTAAAACTGTTACAATAATTGTTAAATGCAATTCCATGTCACAAATCTCATGGGGGAAATAAAGAATATATATATGATCATATAATATTGGTATGTTTGTACCGTATCATCGTATAGTACAAACGTACTATACGAATATTATAGAAACATACGATATCCGTTCGTATATACGATATATCCGTACGAATATGGTATGAATATACCATGTTTGTATATGTTTGTACGATACAAACGTACCAGAATTATACACGAAACGTCTGTATGCTGTACATGTATGTCTGTTTGTCTGTCTGTCGGTTGGTGTCAGTCAGTTGGTCGGTATCAGTTGGTCGGTGTCAATGTCGGTCGGTCGGTCGGTCGGTCGTCGGTCGTCGGTCGGTCGTGTCGGTCGGAGTGGTCGGTCGGTCGGTACGGTCGGCGGGTCGGTCGGTACAGGTCGGTCGGTCGGTCGGTCTCGGTCGGTCGGTCGGGGTCGGTATCGGTCGGTCGGACGGTCGGTCGTCGGTCGGTCGGTCGGTGGTGGTCGTCGGTCGGTGGTCGGGGTCGGTCGGTCGGTCGGACGGTCGGTCGGTCGGGCGGTCGGGCGGTCGGTCGGTCGGTCGGTCGGTCGGTCGGTCGGTCGGTCGGTCGGTCGGTCGGTCGGTCGGTCGGTCGGTCGGTCGGTCGGTCGGTCGGTCGGTCGGTCGGTCAGTCGTCGGTCGGTCGGTCGGGTAGTCGGTCGGTCGGGGTCGGTGGTCGGTCGGTCGGTCAGGTCGGTCCGGTCGGTGTTGGTCGGTGTCGGACGGTGTCGGTCTGTCAGTGTCGGTCGGTCATTGTCGGTCTGTCAGTGTCGGTCGGTCATTGTCGGTCAGTCGGTTGGTGTCAGTCGGTGTAGGTTTATCTCCTGCTAAGTTCATGTAATTTGTAAGGGCAACGCATATAAAAAGTAAATATACATGTATAATAAAATATAAGCAAATAAAAAAATAAAAAATATATGTATATAAATGTATGAAAAACTAAGATTCGAACTCACTACCTACGGCATTGATATCCGTCGCTCTAACCCCTCGACTACATAAGACTTGATGAGAAACCTCAAAATCATTATTGAAAAGGAATACAGACACGAGTATATTTACCTGTCTCACCTATTCTGTGTTTTGTTTATGGTCGGTTTGTTTGTAAACAAGTAGCAAGTTATCGTCTTCGGACTATACGCTGTTTTTTATGGTCACAGGGCTCTCTGTTATTTGTCTTTTATTGGGGAAATTATCACTGTGCGTCTGTGTGTTTATTTCGGAGCGGTCATATGTACTGTTTGCTTACGGGCTTTTTTCACGCGGTACCTGATTTATGACAGACTGGGAGTGTAGAGTATGCGCGTTTCGAGGACAGTCGTCATTTTGCATATCAGTTTGGCGAACCTTTTTAGATTCAGTTTGTTCTGACAACGGGGATGTAGCCTTTTTCTTGCCTCTGGTCACGGGTACAACTTCTGTTCGGTTAGTCTGCCAAAGATTGGTTGCGGTCGGTGGGTTTACACTGTCCATTTCGGTTCTTTTAGGGGTTTCTTTTCTAGTCGCGTCAGTAAGTAGACTGAATGGATTTGGTTTTGTAAAATCGCGGTAGGGATTGCTGCAAATGACCATTTTGATTAACGCGAAGTGAAGCATTCGTGGGAGGGGGGGGGGCGTGTTGTTCGGTCTAGGCTGGTCCATGTAGGTATTGTTCATGTTGTATGTTGTCTCCTAAAACAAGACAATGGTCACTCGTTTTCGCGATCTTACCTCCCGCTTTTGGAAATACGTTTTGCCCTAACCCGAATTTTCTGTCTGTAACGCAGGCCGACTTGCCCTGCGTTTCAGACAGAACTTGTCCATGCCTGTGTCGAAATCATGCGTATTGAAATAATGCGTGTTGCGTATGTATACAACGCCAACGCGCTTGCGAGATCGTGAAGAAAAACCACAATATCAAGCAGGAGGTTGAGTAGTATATAGGGTATTACTTCGTTACCGCGGGGGAGCACAAAGGAATTAGACAGCTGGCAGCGTCCCAAGCGTCGCTTTTTCGACCTTAATTGAAAGGAAAGAAACTCAGTACCAGCAATAAAAGAAGTTGTACAAGATATATTTTTCAAAATTATTTATTTTGAAAATATTAATTAATTAATTAATTTCAGTTTTTACTAGAAAATGTCAGAACAAAAAAAGGTAGTTGAAACCAATGTAAAATCGGGGGCGGATCTTACGTGTTCGCCGAAAAGTCACTCGCCCCGACGGTTTTTGTGCTTGCTATATTCTGAGAATATTGTGATATTTTAAGACACCATGTTGAACAAAACAATTATATATTTAATACCGACAATAGTTTTCTCAAACTTGACGTATATAACCCTTCATAAGAATACTTGCCAAAATATTCCAAGACACCCTATTGAACAAAGACATCCATATATTTTAATTAATTAATTAATTAATATTCTCAAACGTGAATTATATACACTTTTATATAGAGTGAGAAAAATGCCACAAGCAAATAAAAAAGTTATGAGGAAAGTTAGCCCGAAATTATCTCGTCCAAAGCTTGAGGAGATAGAGGGTATAATGCCTACAAAATTACCACAAAGTTCTTCTCCTAAGATTAGGGAATTAAGAGCTGTGTTAGTGAAAATGGGCATTAGTGAGGGATGTTAGGGCATTACATGGTAGGTTTGGTTCACATTCTTCCAAAAGCACCAATTTTGGCACAGACGTCGCCCATACCATACTGGTTCGATTTTTGATGGGCGCCAAGACGGGCACCACTTGGGGCCGCCATATTTGAGAAATCCAATATGGCCGCCACTCGGATTAGAAATCAATCGTAGGTAAAAACCAAAAGGGCTAGAACCATGAGTAATACCTCTAAATATGGGTATGCGGTCTCGTCGATTCTGATGCTGGTCTTATTTCGACGATTTGTGGTCAAATTCGTCACTCAAGGTCATCTTCAAGGTCAAATTATGGTCGAAGTTTGAGTTTTAGGGGCTTCACATAACAAATTCCCGAACATTTAAATGACCATTTCCAATTATTAATATTAGCTTTATTTCGCACTGGTTTGAGATCTTCTTCACATACATCATATGTTAAACAGACGTAAACCACATTTCAATCAATCAATAATCACATGATTCCCTAACATCCCAAATAAAATAAAACCGCGCGTAATTCTGAGAGGCCGAAAATGCGTGAACAACGCTGTCGTTTTTATTCAGATACTGAGTAGTGCAGTTAGTTAATCAATATTAGCAACAGCATAAAATTCGCTTGCAAAATTGATGTATGCATATCGCGAATCGTGACAATTATGAATTGGGGTCTTTGTTGTCTTTATCAATCGGACAAAACTCAAGAAGCATTGCAAACACCCAAGGAGGAGCGACTTGTATCACATGAGAGAGATCTCAACGACTTCAATGCTATTAATCCCAATACTCTTCCTTCTGGCATTAGCGTCAGCATTAGTCAGTTGAATGATGGTCTAGGTATTGCAGCAGCACTTAAATCACACAATGCTCAGTATCACAAAAACATGCAGGAGGTATTGTAGTAGTTCTCGTGTTGAATAGGGCGAGGGAGGTTAATGACAAAGATACCGGCCAGTACAATATATCTAGTCCCAAACAACTCATCTGAGAGAAGTTCTGATGTATGTTACCACCATCAGTGTTATGTACGTTTTTGTGACTTCGCTCGCGCTGTCGAGCGACGGGACTCGGCTGAACCCTCACCACATTATATGTTCTCAAACTATTGCTCTAATCGAACATTCGGACATCACTATATTTAAGCTTTCGAAGCTTCGCAAGATGTATCAAAAGCTTATGAGTGATCATGGTCGCCCATGCAGAGATGAAAAAGAGCCACACTCATCTCGATTCAAAGACCATCTGCTCGATGCCCTACGAAATGGGTAGAGTTTTCCAAGGGCAATGAAGGCAGGAAGAATATTTACATATCTCACACATTGAAGGTGGCCGATGAGCTGGCAAATACATATGTGTCTCAAATTGGTCAAGAGGACGCGCTTATGTTCATTCGGGCTGCCGTGATGATGCACAATTTTTGCCTACACAGCCAGGACCCTTTCGGCGGATTATTCTCCCCAACTGCCTCACGGAACCACTGAACGAAGAGATGCGGAGTGTCTTTAACGTAGGTGCTCCGGGGCCCATCAGCCATTCATGGGCGTGAACAGAGCGGTGGCGATGCCAATTTGAGCGGTTGGACGCTATGAGAACACAAAGGCTCTTACACTATTCATGTTGGCCGGACCTATATGCGCGCGGGTGGTTGAGGAATTCGAGGCCGTTCACGAACCACCATCGTCATCCACCGCTCATCACGAGGAAGGACACAGCTTGCAAGTCAAGTTTAGAAAGGATGTACTTTCGTTTGTCGAGGTGGTAAATCAGCGTGGTAATCCTTTCTTTGTTACAAACCAGGAGCTTGTAGCACTCGATACACAGACTGTCATGGAAGAGGCTACATCGCTGTCTCAAATTCGTGAAGCTGGCCAAACCATTCACGCAGCATATGTCATGGAAAGGCTGGTACACGTTTCTGTACCAGTATCTGATACAATCAAGCGGAACAACATACAACCTTTGCCAATCGATCTGACCCCAAGAAAAAAGGCACGAAGGGCGTACAGAGGCAGAACATGACCTTAGTCACGCAACTTTTCCTGTCACTCAAGTCGCGTCCTGAGGCCGACATGACGGACTTCTTTCGGTTTGAAAATCAGAGAGCCACCGAGCCTCGCTGATCGAGGGTGGCTGCGCTTTGGAACAAAGTCAGACATTCTCAATGCACCCACTGGCCGCACAGCTGCTGCCAAACACGCCACGCTCGTGGTTTTAGATATGGCGGCAGTAATCATGGTGCGCCCGACTACGGCAAAGACATTCCGTGAGTATGTGACGCTACACATAGTACCATTTCTGGAGGCACACATGAAGAGTGGTACCCAACGCATCGATGCTATTTGGGATAATTTTCCCGAGGAAAATAATCTCAAAGCTCTTACACAGCAACGTCGCGGTAATGGCCCACGAACAAGAGTTGGCGATGGAAGCACTCAGATGCCAAAGCGTGAATGGAACAGTGGCTTCCTAAAAAAACGAGGAGAACAAAAAGGAGTTGTTCTCATTCATCAGTACTCAGATCTCCAAATATTGACATGGGCGGAAAGCTGCTCCTAAGTACTCACTTCGAGACCGTGCTCGCCAACAGACCTATTGACCTTGCATCACTTCAGCCGTGCAACCATTCCGAGGCGGACACTAGGATCCTCCTGCATTTAGCACATGCCGCAGAGCAGGGACATACAACAGCATATGTTCGTACAGTGGACAGTGATGTCGTGGTTTTTGTCAGTCAGATTTTTCGAGACACTTTGCCTGTCAGAGCTCTGGGTGGGTTTCGGTAGCGGAAGAAATTATCGTGACATTCCAGTCCATTCCATATGCTCCAATCTCGGTCCATCAAACTCCTTGTCACTGCCCCTCTTCCACAGTCTGACCGGATGTGACACTGCATCACAGTTTCTTGGATGTGGCAAGAAGACCGCTTGGACAACCTGGTCAAGCATACGTTCGAGTCATTGCACATGCAGCGTATCGAACGCTTCCTCGTACTTATGTACAGCAAAGGGTGTGCTGCAGCCGGTGTAAACGAGGCCAGGCATCGCCTCTTCACCACAGGAAGTAGATCACTGGAAAATATTCCGCCTACCCAAGCCGCGCTGTTCCAGCATGTGAAGCGAGCACTTCTACAAGCGAGTTTCTACTGGAGTCAGGCCATTTCGGTCCAACAGGAAATCCCTGACTTCAGTGGGTGGGGTTGGTACAAAGATGGCACCAGTACTTGGCAGCCCCTATGGAGACTACTCTCAGCGATGCTTCAGTAGCATGTGCCATTCTCTCAAGTCATGCACATTCTCAAGTCATGCACAGGACGGTGCAAGTGCAACCGTGCTGGTGTCCGATGCACGGTCCTCTGCAAATGCGAATGGGGGGGGGGGTGGGGGTGCGTAAATAACGAGAATGTTGATCAGGTGATGCAGTAGGTATAGGTAGCGAATTAAGAATTATTGGTAACCATGACCTCAAATAGTCAAAAGTAAATCAGAATATGATTATCCGATGCCACAAACCCCTAAAAAGCGATATTATTTGTGATCCCAGCTCTTTTGACATTTTTTATACAATTGACCTCTGGCTGACCTCAGGTTCGGGCGACCTCTGCCGTGACCCTGGTTTGTCATATTGCATCCAATCGTCAAATTAGGTCAGAGTCGTGTTGCTCTACCCCGGAAACCGATACAATGATATACTGTTCGTACATATTGATTAACACTGATTAAATATGACGAATTTGACTCAAAATGACCTTTATCGTGACCTTAGAATATGACAATGACCTCAAATTCTCTAAATAACATTATAATTGGATTCCCTGAACCACAAAACCCATATAAAGTATTATTATTTATGAATATAGCACATTTTGTTGTTTTTCTAAGACTGATTTCTTACCCGACTGGCGGCCATATTGGATCTCGCCAAAATGGCGGCCCCGGGGGTTGTTCGTCTTGGCGCCAGTCGGAAATCGAAATAATATGGTATGGTCGACACCTTGGCTAAATTTGGTGTTTTTGGAAGAATCTGAACCAAATATCCCTAACAGCCCTAACTACATACCCTTTTCATCCAGATTAAGAGAGACGGGTTTGAATAAACTTATAAATAAGACTAAAAAGGACGAATTTATGGAAAGATTCCGCAGAGCATTCTCCCGAGGGGTATTTAAGGGAATAGAAAATAAAGATGCAGAAAAGATAGTACAGAACCTAGCAGACGAGGCCTCTTTAAGTCTTAGAAGTAAAAACATTGGAAAACCTAAAAAGAGAGTTCAGAAAGCTAGTTTGTTAAAAAAGATAATAGTGGAGGGAATGAAATATTAGAAGATTACAGACAAAAAGAAAAGAAAGTAGTTAAGGGACATAGGCTGACCACAGTAACCCTGAGAAGAAAACTTCAAACAGACAACACCGATAGAATAATGTCCGAGTTGGCCCCAATGTTAACTGGGAGTTTTTATCTTCGGTACTCGTTTTCTTACAGATTGGTTCATCTCGACGAGAAAGACCCGAGAGGAAAGCCAAAAACATTGATATTTTATAAAAAAAACCTTTACGGGAGTCCGTGGTTCAGAGAATACAACCCAGTTAAAAAATGGATAAGGAAACAAGAAGAGTCTAGATTAAACATAGATAAAATAGAGAGACCAAATACAAAGTGGAGTTTTGTAAGATGGGTAAGCGCTAGCGTAAAAATAATATACGGTACAGTAACGAATGATGTTGGAATGAAGTCTGCACAAATTGCGGGAGGACAATTACCAGAGTGGCTGAGATACAAAAAAGGATTGAAACCACTAGATAAATTTAACGATGACCGCTGTTTATTCAGATGTTTAGCTCTTCACACAACAGAGGGCCTACGAGCCGACCGGTGTTTTACAAAGACAGAAGATTTACGATACATATATTTACGTTTCTGTAAAGAAAAAGGGTGGGATATTCCAGATGGGCCAATATTATTTGGTGATATCAAGAAAATAGAAGAGTGTTTTAAAATAGGAATAGAGGCATGCGAGCCTACAGAAGAGGTGACATGGTATTTAAGAAACGTTGCGGCACACTACGAAGAAGTTGGCACAAAGAAAATGAAAATTGGTATTTATAACGATCACGCCTTTTTGATCACAGATATGAATAAAGTTGCAAAGAACTATTGTTGTGTCGACTGCAATCAACGCTTCACACAATCACATTGTTTAACAAGACACGCACAAACATGCATGAAAGGAGAAACAAACGTATCCTGCAAAGGAGAACAAATAGATAGACCAGTGTCTGCGTTTGAAAGAGCATTTTATCCAAAACCCAAATGTAGCAAGAAGTCAATTACATGGATAAGTTCTTTTCAGGGGCGCACATTCACACGGAGGTATATGGTCACGGTGGAGAACGGTGGGTGACCGGAGCTCTGTTGATGGATTTTGTTCGGAGACGGATACATTTTATCAATTCCACGGATGTTACTGGCACGGGTGTCCGAAGCATTGTAAAAATGTAAAAAAACTGAAAGAAAAACACACAAAAACACTAGCGCGAGACGCGATGATTAGGAAAGAGTTCAATTTAGTAACTATTTGGAAATGTGAATATGACACCTTTTCGACCCCAAACACTTCTTCTATGCTTGAAAGTCCTCCTACAATCGTTTACCCTTATCATATTGTGTATGGTTTTGAAGCTTATTTAGATAATTCGAATGAGAAAAATAACCCTTCTATAAGGTTAGAATTTGTAAACGAACACGTTCCAATAAGTGTAAGTATCGGAGATACGCTGTCCGGGAGCATAACCCACATATGTGAAAAGGATCCGGCTAAATTAGTACGGTTGTTTATCGAAGACTTACAGGAAAGAGGTAAAAACATTCGCGAGGTCGTGGGGGAAGATAAAATCTACGGCTATCCAACAGATTTTGACAGACTTTCTGCTCCACAGAAGCGGGAGGTTGAACGATGGATTTCACAAGTCCCCGTTTTAGGGTTTAATTCCAGTAACTACGATCTTAATCTAATAAAGCAACACCTAGTGGGCATTTTAGCCGATACAACAACGAAAGTATTAGTTGGAAAGAAAGCAAACACAATTAATTTTCTATTTACACCAGAAGTCTGGATTTTAGACTTAAAATTATATATTGCTCCGTGTATCGATTATGACCGATGGGTAAAGGCTTACGGATGTGAGGGAGAAAAATCCTTCTTTCCATACGAATGGTTCGATTCCCCCGATAAGTTGGATTACGAGGGATTACCACCACTTAAATACTGGGAAAACAAACTAGCCCCGAATAAAACGATAACCAAGAAGCAGCTGGAAGATTGCAACAACATTTTCAAAAATCATAACATGAAAACTTTCAGAGATTGGTTGAGGTATTACAACGATTTGGATGTAGGACCGTTTCTTGAGGCTGTGGGAAAAATGTCTAAATTTTACAAAACAAAAGGTGTCGATATGTTTAAAGATGCAGTTACCCTTCCGGGAGTTGCTTTGCAATATATTCTCAGAGGAACCATAAAGCACTACGTAAAAAGAAAAAACTTATGTAGCAAAAGGAGAGCAGGGTCGAAGACACTCTTTGTCCACCACTGTTTGCCCCGGGGAAAGAAATATACGAAATGATGAAAGGAGCATTGGTAGGAGGTCCGTCAATTGTGTTTACAAGACACGCTGAAGCCGGTGTTACCAAGATTAGATCAACCCCAGAGGGTAGCGGAAAACTCTGCAAAGCGGTGTTAGGATTTGACGCGAACGCTTTGTATTTATCTACGTTGAATAAAGAGATGACTTGTGGTTAGGGAAAACTCTACCACGTGCATAGTCCCCACAACATACAAAAAATATCATACTTTGTTGGGAAGGTTTTATCCAACGAATGGTTCGGATTTGCGGAAGTAGATATAGAGGTTCCTCCAAATGTTAAAGAGAAGTTTTCAGAAATGTCACCAATATTTATAAATCGTGTTGTTGAGGAGAGTGAAGTACCGGAGCATATGTTGGATAATATTTAAAAGATACTAACCGCACGAGAGGAGAGGGTAAAAAACTAGTTGGGGGCAATGTCGCACAAAAAAGTATTGTTGTACGCACCACTTTTAAAATGGTATTTAAATCACGGATTAAAGAATAACTGGACTCCACCGGGTTATAGATTACAAAGCAGGGAAGCCCTTTGAATGGTTTGTCAAGGAAGTTCCAGCGGCTAGGCGAGCCGGAGATGTTGCACCTTCCAAAGCTCCGATTGCAGATATAATGAAACTACTGGGGAATTCATGTTGTGGAAAAATGATAGAATCCCCCGAGAACCACCTCAACACAACCTACACTAAAGACGAAAAGTGTGTAGACAAGGCTTTGAGATCCGCGTATTTTCACGATCTAGAGGAAATAGGAGACGCGTACGAGATATCTTCTAGAAAAGTAAACGCCAGCATGACTCGTCCATTTCACTGTGGGATCGCCGTTTACCAATTTGCAAAACTAAGAATGTTACAGTTCTATTACGATTTTATGGACAAGTACGTGGATAGATCCGATTTTGAATTAATACAGATGGATACTGACAGTTTGTACATGGCCGTTAGTGTGGACGAATCAGGTTTAGAGGGTATGATAAAACCACATCTTAGAGAGTCTTTCAACAAATATAAAAACAACTGGTTAGCGTGGGATAAATGGAGTAATAGAGAACCAGGACTTTTCAAGACAGAGTTTCGAGGGGATCGTGCAATCGCACTATGCAGCAAGTGTTATGTGGTTGAAAAAGTAGACACAACCCAAGTAAAACATTCGGCCAAAGGGTTATCTGCAAGACAAAACACACTTTCATGGCGAAGGTACAATGAGGCCCTACACCCTGTGGATATAGATATGGGAACAAACAGAGGATTTAGAATGAGAGACGGTGTTATGAAAACTTATACACAGAATAAATTAGGACTTTCCGCGTACTACGATAAGAGAAGGGTTTTACAGGACAGAATTCATACAGAACCACTTTAAACATAATTTCGTAGAAAATTAGTGAAAGGTAGAGAGGACAGTTTTTACAAAATGTGGGAAATTGGGAGATTTTTTGTGACAAAATGAACAACATTCTCAAATTTATGATAAAAAATAATAACTACTCCTTTTCTTAATTTCATCATCATTTTATAGAAATGAATTATGATTATAATGATTAAGCAACTACCAACGGTATCTTTTTTGGTCTTCCAACAGGTCTCTTATTTCCTCTGTCAACAGGTTTCTTCCAATTTTCTCTTGATGTACCCATTATAAATTGATCGTTTTCCCACAACTCTGTGAGTCTCTTGGACCCAATATGATACTTCTTTTTAATTTCACAAGCCGGGTTATTACCTCGGGATCGCAGGATATATAACAAAGCGTCTTGGTTAATAGTAGATTTAGGCATAATTCCTCAAGAATTACTTTTATAAAAGGTATAGATAATAATGTTCAACATAAATGCAAAACTGGGAATAAAAATAATATTTAAACGTGAAGGCAAAACGGTTTAAAACCTCTACCAAAATGGTTACGATTACTTAACAATTACTGAGCAATACTTAGCAATTACTGAGCAATGCTTAACAATTACTGAGCAATGCTTAACAATTACTGAACAATGCTTAACAATTACTGAGCAATACTTAACAATTACTGAGCAATGCTTAACAATTACTGAGCAATGCTTAACAATTACTGAGTAATGCTTAACAATTACTGAACAATGCTTAACAATTATTTATATTTTTATTTGTATTTATTTTTAAAAACACAAAGAGGGGGTAAGCATAATTTATTATTTTCAAAACACAAAGGGAGGAGTAAGCACAAATTATTTATATTTTATTTGTATTTTATTTACAAATTACAAAGGGGGGGAGTAACGGCCACACTAACGGCCATGTACAAACTGTCAGTATCTATCTGTATTAATTCAAAATCGGATCTATCCACGTACTTGTCCATAAAATCGTAATAGAACTGTAACATTCTTAGTTTTGCAAATTGGTAAACGGCGATCCCACAGTGAAATGGACGAGTCATGCTGGCGTTTACTTTTCTAGAAGATATCTCGTACGCGTCTCCTATTTCCTCTAGATCGTGAAAATACGCGGATCTCAAAGCCTTGTCTACACACTTTTCGTCTTTAGTGTAGGTTGTGTTGAGGTGGTTCTCGGGGGATTCTATCATTTTTCCACAACATGAATTCCCCAGTAGTTTCATTATATCTGCAATCGGAGCTTTGGAAGTGTCAACATCTCCTGCTCGCCTAGCCGCTGTAACCTCCTTGACAAACCATTCAAAGGGCTTCCCTGCTTTGTAATCTATAACCCGGTGGAGTCCAGTTATTCTTAATCCGTGATTTAAATACCATTTTAAAAGTGGTGCGTACAACAATACTTTTTGTGCGGGACATTGCCCCAACTAGTTTTTTACCCTCTCCTCTCGTGCGGTTAGTATCTTTTAAATAGTCCAACATATGCTCCGGTACTTCACTCTCCTCAACAACACGATTTATAAATATTGGTGACATTTCTGAAAACTTCTCTTTAACATTTGGAGGAACCTCTATATCTACTTCCGCAAATCCGAACCATTCGTTGGATAAAACCTTCCCAACAAAGTATGATATTTGTTGTATGTTGTGGGGACTATGCACGTGGTAGAGTTTTCCAGTACCACAAGGCATCTCTTTATTCAACGTAGATAAATACAAAGCGTTCGCGTCAAATCCTAACACCGCTTTGCAGAGTTTTCCGCTACCTTCTGGGGTTGATCTAATCTTGGTAATACCGGCTTCAGCGTGTCTTGTAAACACAATTGACGGACCTCCTACCAATGCTCCTTTCATCATTTCGTATATTTCTTTCCCCGGGGCAAACAGTGGTGGACAAAGAGTGTCTTCGACCCTGCTCTCTTTTGCTACATAAGTTTTTACGTAGTGCTTTATGGTTCCTCTGAGAATATATTGCAAAGCAACTCCCGGAAGGGTAACTGCATCTTTAAACATATCGACACCTTTTGTTTTGTAAAATTTAGACATTTTTCCCACAGCCTCAAGAAACGGTCCTACATCCAAATCGTTGTAATACCTCAACCAATCTCTGACAGTTTTCATGTTATGATTTTTGAAAATGTTGTTGCAATCTTCCAGCTGCTTCTTGGTTATCGTTTTATTCGGGGCTAGTTTATTTTCCCAGTATTTAAGTGGTGGTAATCCCTCGTAATCCAACTTATCGGGGGAATCGAACCATTCGTATGGAAAGAAGGATTTTTCTCCCTCACATCCGTAAGCCTTTACCCATCGGTTATAATCGATACCCGGAGCAATATATAATTTTACGTCTAAAAACCAGACTTCTGGTGTAAATAGAAAAATAGTTGTGTTTGCTTTCTTTCCAACTAATACTTTCGTTGTTGTATCGGCTAAAATGCCCACTAGGTGTTGCTTTATTAGATTAAGATCGTAGTTACTGGAATTAAACCCTAAAACGGGGACTTGTGAAATCAATCGTTCAACCTCCCGCTTCTGTGGAGCAGAAAGTCTGTCAAAATCTGTTGGATAGCCGTAGATTTTATCTTTCCCCACGACCTCGCGAATGTTTTTACCTCTTTCCTGTAAGTCTTCGATAAACAACCGTACTAATTTAGCTGGATCCTTTTCACATATGTGGGTTATGCTCCCGGACAGCGTATCTCCGATACTTACACTTATTGGAACGTGTTCGTTTACAAATTATAACCTTATAGAAGTGTTATTTTTCTCATTCGAATTATCTAAATAAGCTTTAAAATCATACACAATCTGATAAGGGTAAACGATTGTAGGAGGACTTTCAAGCATAGAAGAAGTGTTTGGGGTCGAAAAGGTGTCATATTCACATTCCCAAATAGTTACTAAATTGAACTCTTTCCTAATCATCGCGTCTCGCGCTAGTGTTTTTGTGTGTTTTTCTTTCCAGTTTTTACAATGCTTCGGACACCCGTGCCAGTAACATCCGTGGAATTGATAAAATGTATCCGTCTCCGAACAAAATCCATCAACAGGAGCTCCGGTCACCCACCGTTCTCCACCGTGACCACATACCTCCGTGTGAATGTGGGGCCCCTGAAAAGAACTTATCCATGTAATTGACTTCTTGCTACATTTGGGTTTTGGATAAAATGCTCTTTCAAACGCAGACACTGGTCTATCTATTTGTTCTCCTTTGCAGGATACGTTTGTTTCTCCTTTCATGCATGTGTGTGCGTGTCTTGTTAAACAATGTGATTGTGTAAAGCGTTGATTGCAGTCGACACAACAATAGTTCTTTGCAACTTTATTCATATCTGTGATCAAAAAGGCGTGATCGTTATAAATACCAATTTTCATTTTCTTTGTGCCAACTTCTTCGTAGTGTGCCGCAACGTTTCTTAAATACCATGTCCCCTCTTCTGTAGGCTCGCATGCCTCTATTCCTATTTTAAAACACTCTTCTATTTTCTTGATATCACCAAATAATATTGGCCCATCTGGAATATCCCACCCTTTTTCTTTACAGAAACGTAAATATGTGTATCGTAAATCTTCTGTCTTTGTAAAACACCGGTCGGCTCGTAGGCCCTCTGTTGTGTGAAGAGCTAAACATCTGAATAAACAGCGGTCATCGTTAAATTTATCTAGTGGTTTCAATCCTTTTTTTTGTATCTCAGCCACTCTGGTAATTGTCCTCCCGCAATTTGTGCAGACTTCATTCCAACATCATTCGTTACTGTACCGTATATTATTTTTACGCTAGCGCTTACCCATCTTACAAAACTCCACTTTGTATTTGGTCTCTCTATTTTATCTATGTTTAATCTAGACTCTTCTTGTTTCCTTATCCATTTTTTTAACTGGGTTGTATTCTCTGAACCACGGACTCCCGTAAAGGTTTTTATAAAATATCAATGTTTTTGGCTTTCCTCTCGGGTCTTTTCCTCGAGATGAACCAATCTGTAAGAAAACGAGTACTGAAGATAAAAACTCCCAGTTAACATTGGGGCCAACTCGGACATTATTCTATCGGTGTTGTCTGTTTGAAGTTTTCTTCTCAGGGTTACTGTGGTCAGCCTACGCCCCTTAACTACTTTCTTTTCTTTTTGTTTGTAATCTTCTAATATTTCATTCCCTCCACTATTATCTTTTTTAACAAACTAGCTTTCTGAACTCTCTTTTTAGGTTTTCCAATGTTTTTACTTCTAAGACTTAAAGAGGCCTCGTCTGCTAGGTTCTGTGCTATCTTTTCTGCATCTTTATTTTCTATTCCCTTAAATACCCCTCGGGAGAATGCTCTGCGGAATCTTTCCATAAATTCGTCGTTTTTAGTCTTATTTATAAGTTTATTCAAACCCGTCTCTCTTAATCTGGATGAAAAGGGTGTGCCCATTTTCACTAACACAGCTCTTAATTCCCTAATCTTAGGAGAAGAACTTTGTGGTAATTTTGTAGGCATTATACCCTCTATCTCCTCAAGCTTTGGACGAGATAATTTCGGGCTAACTTTCCTCATAACTTTTTTATTTGCTTGTGGCATTTTTCTCACTCTATATAAAAGTGTATATAATTCACGTTTGAGAATATTAATTAATTAATTAATTAAAATATATGGATATCTTTGTTCAATAGGGTGTCTTGGAATATTTTGGCAAGTATTCTTATGAAGGGCTATATACGTAAGTTTGAGAAAACTATTGCCGGTATTAAATATATAATTGTTTTGTTCAACATGGTGTCTTAAAATATCACAATATTCTCAGAATATAGCAAGCACAAAAACCGTCGGGGCGAGTGTCTTTTCGGCGAACACGTAAGATCCGCCCCCGATTTAATTAATTTTTTCAAAATAAATAATTTTGAAAAATATACCTCATACAACTTCTTTTATTGCTGGTACTGAGTTTCTTTCCTGTCTAATTCCTTTGTGCTCCCTCGCGGTAGCGAAGTGATACCCTATATACTACTGGTTGCGAAAATGCAATATTGAATAATTTATGATAGAATCTGGCATTTACGTTTCGCGCTCTCTTGCTCTTCGTTTCGCGCTCTCGCGATCACGCTTCGCGTTTTCGCGTTCTCAACATGTTCGCGAGATCACGAAAACGCGAGATTGTAACATGTCCCTAACCCGACACGTACAAATCGTCTTACGAAACCATTCTAGATTCTGCGCCTACTCTCCGACTTGTTTAAATTTTCGACGCCATAAATTTATGGAAGATTTATCTTATAAAACTCTGCGAAAACCACTATGCGATAAGAGAGATAATTCCACAGCCAAGTCTTACTTAATAAAGTTCCATTACGTGGATAAAAAAGAATACGGTATGCGTTTAGTATATGATCCCGAATGTGCTTCTCTGCTGATATCGCGTTAGCGTGTTTCAAGGGTCAGATCGACACAACATAACCTTTAGACGCTACATTTTGTAACCTTTGATGTCTCACTCTCCGACACCGTCACACGTCGCCAATACATGAAGACGCGAGATTGTAACATGTCCCTAACAGGATAGGTAAAACATCGTCTTAGGGTGCGATTCTCATATACTGCCCAACCATGTCTATTAGAAAATATTTTTTATGTTGACAAAACAAATCGCCTCATAAAAGATGAGAATTGTAAGGTGTCCTGTTAGGGCCATGTTACAATCTCGCATTTACACGATCTCGACCTATACATGAGATCGCGAAAGCGCGAGGCCAAATCGCGATACTGCGAAATCGGGAGGCGAAACCAAACCGTGATATTCTATTATATTCAATCTCACGTTTTCGTCTGCGTTTTCGCGACTGCGATATCGCGTTTTCGCCTCGGTTGTTCGTGATCTCGCCTTCCGCTTTTGGAAATACGTTTGCTCCTATGTGTAGAAAGCATAGATGTTGACATTGTGGTTTGCGAATACATGTACGTAGAACGCATTTCCAGCGCACATTCTACACACGTATGCGCAGAACGTATTTTTAAAAGCGGGATGCGTGATCGCGAGGCGAGTTTTCGTGAGATTGAATATAATAGAATATCGCGTTTTCGCCTCGCGATCTCGCGCATAAGTCGAGACCGCGAAAACGCGAGATTTCGCAATCTTGGGGTCGCGATATATCGCAGCTGAATAACTGACAAGCACATCACACATACTTTACTGTGAGAAATAATAGCAACGATACACACAGAGACGAAGTAAATCAAACTCTTAACGGGAACGCACACCCTACAGACAAAACGAGCAGCTTTCAACCAATGTGCATTGGAAACCAACTGTCAACTATGTAAAAGAGTACCAGAGACGAGACAGCATTTTATATCAGACTGTGTAACCTAAAACCCCTATAGAATCCGATACATTGAACAACTATACTCAGAAATACCAAATTCCAAACACCTAATACTAGGTTTGAAAACCATGCATTATTTACCAAATTTATAGTGGACTGTAAACATTCTGACATCTTTAGTAAATCTAAATTAAAACAAGTCGCTCAGCTGGAACTATGGAGTAGGAAATTATCAATTAAGTGACTGCTTACACAGACTAGAAGGCCGCATGTCGCGCCCGCCGAGGCTTTGATAGTATACCGAAATACTTTAACCATGGACGTACGCACGTACGTCAATGTCCCGACTATATCGCGCTGTCTGCAAATGGGCGCGA
>CM055280.1:60630405-60659328 GCA_029237695.1 Conchocele bisecta
ACATGTGTGATTATATTCCGCATGTACTCTGAGCATTTTGTCATCTTTTGAATTTATTTATGAAAAGTAATGTCAATTTTGTAAACGTATTTAATAAAATTACGCAGATGTCCCAAGGTACAAAATCGCATGGCGTGTCTCCAATTGGACAGTAAACATACGATGGCTGACTTCCTGTTTTAAGCTAATCTAACAGGAAAACGGATATGTACATGTAAATGGCGAAGTGGCTAATGCTCGATTTTTGACGACATTGTTATCCCCTCGCCGATACGCAGTATGGGATATATCGTCAGTCCATTTGCGTACGTACTTGCGTGCGTACGTATGTGCATACGTTGGTAACAACTTTTATTTTGCAATAACTAGTGAACAACTTCACCGATGTGATGATATTTGGCCACAATGCGTGTCTAGGGATGGTGCTTTGTTCGGCATAAGACCCACGTCCGATCGCCCTAGGTCAAGGTCACTGAGTACTTGTGTTCACATTGCTTGTAAGGCAAACATGTTAAAGTTGTTTTAGTATCAAGACGGCCAGGGGGCGTAGCTTGCCCTTGTTACATACTGGAGAACACCACCGCCTTATAGAGAATATATAAAAAATATCCGGCAAAAAATATCCGGCAAGGCTCAAGAATTTCTTTATTTCTCATCAGAAGTATATGTTGTGACCACTCATTTGAACCGTCTCGCCGAGACGGTTCAAATGAGTGGTCACAACATATACTTTGGTTCAGAAAAAAGGAAAATAGATAGAGAATAGTAGGTTAGTGCCGTGAATGGGAAAAAATATCTGGCAAAGCTCAGGAAACGGGATGGGCGAGGCTCTGCCGAACACATCCCGTTTCCGTGCCGCGCCAGATATTGTTTCCCATTCACGGCACTAACCTACTATTCTATTTATCCCGTCAACACCTACAAATGGCTGTAAAATGCAAAAGTAGTATTGACTGGATATCAAAAATGTTTCACGGCACCGTGTTTCACGGCACATACGCACTGTGTTGACGGGATAAATTGTTTTCCCTAGTTTATCGACCAATAAAAGAAGAGCAGTTCGTTTCAATTAGACGCATATTGCGACGTTTTCGCCAATATCTATTAAATTAATCATTAAATGTTGCAATAACTCAGCAGCTATATTTAGAACCACAGGCTCCGCATTGTTGACGTAATTTCATGTGACGCGCACCCTGTGTACGATCGATTCAGTGTCACACCGCCAATCACGTAATAGTATCGTTGTTTAAAACACGTTTATGGGCAGCGCTACATTCTAATAGACAAGTGCCCGCGATTGTGCGGGGCAACCAATAAGTTAGTTATAGTTCACATATTGGATTTTTAATAAACGAATTCCTCGCTCGCTAGCGGTCGCTACGAAATTAATTTATTAAACATTCAATATGTGAACTATAACTATTACTTATGTGTCAATGTATTCATTTCAAAATACTGGAATATTATGCTACAGGGGTGGGTGGCAGGTGGGAGCATGCGATGTGTCATTTAACGATCGGGGTTCATCATTTCCGGGATCCCGATCGGAGACTCAGAGCTTGTTTGGCCCTCACGGACGTCGTTGGTATTCTTGTATGTGACAGTTGAATCTACTGTTTCACGAAACCTGTCCAAATTTTACGACAATGTAAACATTGTAAAAACAATATTTTTTTCGATAATATTAAATTAAAGCAAAATTTAAGAATGAGCCTTCTTTTTATTTCGTGAAATTTGGTCCAATATTGACTATATTGCGAAAAAGACAATTTCCCCATGTTAAATCCCCATAGACATCTTCACGAGTGAAGATGTCTATGGGGATTTAACATGGGGACATTTTTAAATTTTCAGAAATACTCGACCGATTTTCAAAATTTAACTCTTTTTTTTTCTTCGTTACATCATTTCCAAGCTATATAGCCAGATTTCGGAGTCAATTTCCAAATCTTTTCGGTATTTTTTACTCCTCCCACAGCTCCTCTGCCTCCAATTCCCCCCATGTTCAATTTCCATAGACAAATCAATTATCCGTGCTAAAATCAATATTTGACCAAATTTCACGAAATAAAAAGAAGTCTCATTCTTAGTGTTTATAAAATTTATTATTATCGAAACAAATATTGTTTTCGCATTGTTTATATGGCTGTCAAATTTGGGCAGCTTTCGTGAAACAGACAGTAGTTATACCGATTACGTGAGTATTACGATTATTCTGAATCGTATTACTTTTAGTGGATTGAGCCCAAGTGACTTTGGTGTGGTATGGACCTGGCACCAGGTCATGTTATACTAATTGCAGGGCTGAATATATTGTTTTCGATGTAAATATTCCGTTCTGATTTTTGGATTTTCCTTTCAATACAGCAGCTTAAATATAGGATCGAACCCGTTGGCCCGGCTTTAAATGAACTTAGCTGGTGATAGGCCGTTAAACACCAATCAATCAATCAATCTAGAGCTTACTCAGCTTAGGGTCAGACAATCAAGCTCGTGGATTATCTCCTTGTATATGCGGATGGAACGTGCTCTAATACTACTTTTAAAGGTACACGCCCATTCAGAAGGCACAAAATGTTCTTTATCGGAATTACATAAGTGTGTCACAAAATGGCTGTGATAATGTAATAAATTCAGCATAAAAAAAATTAATGAATTTATCCTTAAATTGAACATTTCTCCCTCAAAGTGTACTTCGGAAGATAATAATACTTTTTTCCACTCCAGATTAATTATTAGTCTATGTGTAATCCACAAACACATACTGCGAAAAATTTCAGGACGTTCAGTCCTTTGATTCTTTTTCAAATCGACGTAGAGTCTAGGTTGTGAAATTTCACTATACAAGTGTATAACACCTTTTTTCTGTCTCATTGGTCTGGATACATTTGTATCTAAAGCACGGTTCTAGGAATTTGAATGGTCGTTGCTGGTACTAGGTGTGAATAAAATGAGAAACATTGTATTCGACAGCCTGCTGACATTTATTTTTAAAAACGTAAATACAGACAATAATACAAAATCAAAACTCAACACAGTTCAACACTGACACAAACGGCCACACTGGTAAAAGGGCAAGATGTGGATGTCAAAATGTAATATTTTGACAGCCACTTTTTTCCCTGGCGCCAGTTTGATATTCGTAACGTTTGTAACATCGTGCGGCTTGGCGCCATATTTCTAGGATATTACGATATACATATACACTACCGACTGCGTTAATCTTGCCCAGTAGCCTATTTCACCAACATTGCAAAGTATACTTTCCTAGCAAAGTATACTTTGAGAGAGAAATTTTCAATTTTAAGATAAATTTATTAATTTTTATTATACTGAATTTATTACATTATCACAGCCAGTTTGGCTGTGATAATGTAATACATTCAGTATAATAATTCTGCATAGTTTTAATCATCAAATATGTGCAGTGGTTAGTTCTATATGAAATAATGCATATTGGGAAAATCAATGATTACTCCCTCAAAGTATACTTTGCTAGATAAGTATACTTTGCAATTTTGATGAAATCGGGTACTGATGTCAACGTTTCTGAACTTCTATCGGCAAACTCAACTCTCAATCTAGCAGCTTGATTTGCTGTGCCTGAGCTTTATCAGGTAACATGCCCTGTATTGACTTAATACGTACTGATAACTCCTGGTACAAACATCCGGGTTACAACGAAGTGAAAATTGGCGTTCCATTGGTCGGATAACGTTACGTGACGTTGCCAAATGACGTCAGAGTGATTACGCAACGTAAACAAATTCACATTCTGCCCATAGCTAACGACGTCATCTGTGGTCATTTTCGAGCATAAAACGTTACCTGCTAAATATAATACCTGGATATTGTCTTTTGCTATCAAGTTTATTAGGCTCGACTTGGCAAGCCTCGGAATTCATACGCGTGTCCTACCCTTGCCTGATAAACTTGATATCAAAAGACACTAGCCCGGTATTCTCTATATTTCAGAAGGGTGTGATCGTTCGGTTTGTAGGTTTTCTGTGGGCGGGGCTAGCTGTAACCTTATAGAAAGGTGTATTCGGTCAGCCTGTGTGCGTTCTTTGGGCGGGCTAGTTTATTTATCATCACAGAGAGGCGTAGTCGATCCGTTTGTAGGCGTTCTATGGGCGGGTCTAGTCTATATATCATCACAGAGATGCATACTTAATCCGTTTGTGGGTGTACCGTGGGCTAGTTGCATCTCCAATTTACAGATATATGTTCTCGGTCAGCTTGTGGGCATTCTGTGGGCGGGTCTAGTTTATATATCATCACAGAGAGGCGTAGTCGGTCCGTTTGTAGGCGTTCCGTTGGCGGGGCTAGCCACCAATCGAGTCACATACCGACTACACCTTCTACCACTTTACAGAAAGGTGTACTCGGTCAGCCTGTGTGTGTTCTCTGGGCGGGGCTAGTTTATTTATAATCACAGAGAGGCGTAGTCGGTCCGTTTGTAGGCGATCTGTGGGCGGGTCTAGTCTATATATCATCACAGAGATGCGTATTCAGTCCGTTTGTGGGCGTACAGTGGGCGGAGCTAGTTGCATCTCCAATTTACAGAAATATGTACTCGGTCAGCCTGTGGACGTTCTGTAGGCGGCGCTAGTTTATATATCATCACAGTGAGGCGTAGTCGGTCCGTTTGTAGGCGTTCTGTTCGAGAGGCTAGCCGTCAATAGAGTCACAAACCCACTACACCTTTCTGTAAAGTGGAGATGTATGTCTCCACGTTACAGAAAGATGTACTCGGTCAGTCTGTGGGCACCCTTTGGGCGAGGCTAGTTTATTTATCATCACAGAGAGGTGTATTCGGTACGTGTGAAGGCGTTCTGTGGGCGGAGATAGGTACATCTCGGCTTAATTAGTAGCGTATTTGGTCCGTTTGTAGGCGTTCTGTGGTCGGAGCTATGTACATCACGGCTTACTTACTGGCGTATTTGGTCCGTTTTAGGCGTTATGTGGGCAGAGCTAGGTACATCTCGTCTTAATCAGAGGCGTATTCGATCCGTTTGTTGGCGTTTTGTGGGCGGTGCTACTTGGCCGGAATGTCGTGTTGAGCCTGCTCGTGTACCGCAGGGAGGCGTTTTTAGAGTTCTTGAGGATGCTTTCTTTCTTAATTTCCAGACACAGAAGTCTGTGGAAAACACATAGTAACCTTGTCGGAATATTTTATTGCACATAGTGTATATTATGGAATTTAAGAAGCTGTTACTGTGTCCAAGCAACGTTCCGAATACGTACACTTCCTTGGGCCACGTGTCATTCCGATCCATCACAATGGCGATCATATACGGGCTCCAACATACCACAAATGCGATGAACGTCAAGAACAACGTAAATGCTAGCTGAAGATCTTCTTTATTCGCGTTAGGCTGGTTTTTTGACGTCGACGTACGCCGTATGTCGATCAAATTTCCCAGAATACCACTGTGGCGCCGTCCCGATGTCCGCCGAAGTGTCTCACGGGAATGACGTACGTATAGAAACACGCCAAGGTATGCCGTCAGTACAATTATCATTGGGAACACTATGGAGACAGTAGCGAGGAACAGCGTGTATGAATAGTTGGCTGTTCTATCAAATGTGCATCCCATCTCCTTAAGGCCGAAGGTGTGTCCGCCCCAGCCCAGTCAGTTCGGGAGATCGGCGCAGATGGCGAAGGTCCAAAGACCGAAGCAATACATGACCGTTTTCCGGCGGGTGTAGATTGTCCGGTAGAGAAAGTACTTGCAAATACAGACAACCCTGTACAAATAAAAAGTTGTGTCAGCAAATAGTAGTGAAACCTCTCTAAACCGGACACAGAGAAAACACCTGTGATCTTATTTTTGATTAGTTTCTTGGTCATTTATCTCAGGTGATAATGTATGTTCGTGATCGCATAGCACACAACTATGGCTCTGAATGATCAAATGCCTGGTTTACAGTGAAACCTCTCTCAGCCGGACACCCTGGGGACCTCCCAGGGTGTCCGGTTAAGGGAGGTTCCACTGTATATGGAGAAAACAAATACAGTGTATTATCCCGTCAACACAGTGTGTATGTGCCGTCAAACACGGTGCCGTGAAACATTTTTGATATCCTGTCAATACTACCTAATCACTGCGTATGGATATGTGCGGTTGTCATACTTGTCGATTCTCCGATTTCGAGGGGTTATTTTTGGCATTGTAAAGCTATTTGTAGGTGTTGACGGGATAAATAGAATTGTAGGTTAGTGCCGTGAATGGGGAAAATATATGGCGTGGCACGGAAACGGGATGGGCTCGGTTCTAAGCCTTGCCATATATTTTTCCCATTCACGGCACTAACCTACTATTCTCTATTTACCCCGTCAACACAGTGCGTGAATGGCAAACAATTATGTGGCGCGGCACGGAAACGGGATTGGCTCAGCAGAGCCTCGCCCAGCTCGTTTCCTAATCCTTGCCATATATTTTTCCCATTCACGGCAATAACCTACTACCTGTATATATATACAGGGTGTGCCAAAAAACATAGACACTTTTTGTAACTCACATACATGTATTTAATTGCATACTTGTGTAATATTAATACATTTTGGCATATATATTGGGGAATGTCTGTGCTATTTGAAAGATGCATACTGCTTACTGCTTGTACACACATTTTTGCGTCATCATTACTTATGATGATACCTGTAGCCTATTTCAACATTGAAAGTATACTTTTCTAGCAAAGCATACTTTGAGGGAGTAATCTTTTATTTTTCCCGGAATGCATTATTTCATATAGAACTACCAACTGCATATATTTGATGATTAAAAGAATGCAGAATTATTATACTGAATTCATTACATTATCACAGCCATTTTGGCTGTGATAATGTAATAAATTCAGTATAATAAAAATTAATAAATTTATCCTAAAACTGAAAATTTCTCCCTCAAAGTATACTTTGATAGAAAAGTATGCTTTGCAATGTTGGTGAAATAGGCTACAGGTCATACTCTGGAATTTCCATTGTTGAGAACGTGGTGGAACAGTTGAAAAGCTGTACCATAGTCATTGGTTTCATTGAAAGAGTGAAATAAATGGTATATTGAATAGCACAGATATAAGTTGATACATGTTCCGAAAACCCAATTGAGATCAGAAGTAGCGAGTATCAAAAAGCAATAACGATTTTTGTGATACCTTTATCGTGCTGCAGAAAACAATAAACAGACCACAAATATAGCATATTTTAGTCTGATTTTATTTTACCCCATTACAATTTTAAAATACCCAATTCCTTCAGAAATGATGGAGTGACAATACTCAATTACTAATTCTTTATCTGGAGTCTGAATGTTACCAGCAAACATCCTACATGCGCAAGACTGGGTAACTGAATGTTCAAAGTGACACGAATGTCTGAATTTTTGTTTGCTAAAGGGGGGCAAACTTTCAGTATACAATGCCTAATGTAAACGGCGAATGTATATCTTTACTTGTATTTTATTACTCTATGATGTGTTTAATGTACTAAATGTAATAGTGTAGCAGGAAAGCGGTTTAGTACCATTTTACAGCAGTTTTATAGCGTTACAGTGTACGTACATTTTTTTAATTTCGACCCAGTGACGTCAAAATCGCCATGGCAACGGTATGTGTATGGTTTTGATAAAGTAAATTTAAACTTCATATGCCCAATGTGATAACCAATATGTATGTCAAAATTTGTCAAGATTGAAATATTACAAATGGAGATATGTAACGCATGGAAGAGTGATTTTTGCAATCGGTTATCCGGCCTGTTTGATATGTTAACGATATAAAACTGTCAAAGCTGTATCAATAAATTATTAATAAAGAACATACACATGCAGACATTTGTTATTTTACCGTGTCTAGGTGTTTATCTGACATTTACATGTATATCTTGAAACTTTTAAAGCTTCATTTCGTTATACAAAAACTAGACTCTAAGAGAAAAGGTGACTTCCATGGGGAAATGATTTCCCTGTTCTATTATTTTTGGCAGTTTACTAGTTCTACATCAAAGATGATTTGCTTAAACATGTTAAAGGTATAAACTATATTTTACTAAAATTTCACCTACATGCAACATGTTTGGGTATGCACTGCGGTTGTTCACATTTTTTGAATGGGTCAAATTGTAGCCGTAGATAACATATCGGAGGCGAATTAATGTAGCTACTGTCTGTTTCACGAAACCTGCCCAATTTTTACGGCCATGTAAACAACACAAAAACAATATTTTTTTGGATAATATTTTAACAAAATTTAAGAATAGGCCTTCTTTTTATTTCGAGAAATTTTGTAAAATATTGATTTTATTACGAAAAATTAATTTGTCTATGGGGATTTAACATGGGGGGAAACGAGGTGGAAGAGCTACGGGAGGAGCTGCGGGAGTAGTCAAAAAACGAAAAAAAATGGAAATTGACTCCGAAACCTAGCTAGATAGCTTGGAAATGATCTAAATAAGAAAACAAAAGTTACATTTTAAAAATCGGTCCAGTATTTCTGAAATTGTAAAAAATGTCCCCATGTTAAATCCCCATAGACATCTTCACTCTGTGAAGATGTCTATTGGGATTGAACATCGGGAAATTGTTTTTGGCAATAAAATCAATATTTGACCAAATTTCACGAAATAAAAAGAAGGCTCATTCTTAAAGTTTCCTTTAATTTAATATTATCGAAAAAAATATTGTTTCTGAATCTTTTATATGGCCGTAAAATTTGGGCAGCTTTCGTGAAACAGACAGTAGGAATCAATATTATAGAAATAAAGTACTATTCCACTACGAAATTGTTTTCTATTGATGGTTCCCAAGCGGGTTCAGTTTCACTAAACTTCGTACTTTATGATCGTCTGGAAATTTCAATTGACGGATTTACATTTATTGAACATAGGCTGCAAATGCAGCCTATGTTCAATAAATGTAAATGCAATAATTGTTTACAAGAAAACAGTGTAAATGTGAAATTTACAGTTGATAATTTTGCAATTACATATGTACGAACATTTTAGTCGTACCGGCGAGACAGCTTAGCATGCGCCATTTTCCAAGATGTCAAAATCAACCGGAGCTAACATTCAGTTTCGTAGAATTATGAAATACTCTAAAAAATACACCTAGTCAAGCCTCCCAAAGTCAAGAAATATTCATAAACCTATTTTTCTAGACACACTGGTATAGCTTACAGGGTCGGTACTGAAGTACATGTATATAGAAAATCGTCCACCCCATTTTTAAAGCTAGCTGCCCACTGTCCCCTGAGACCTTAAGGAAAAATGTTTTTTCCCCTAAATTACTCGTCTCGCTCTATATTGCTAATTTAATCAATTGTACGTCAAACGCAAACAAAGAAAAATGTACGAAATGAAAGCTGCTGTCGAAATGGGGCGCGGATATCGCCCACCCCTATGGCGAATGGCGAAACGCGAAGTTTCCTTTCGGTGTATCGACTGCAAAATACCATGCTTACCTCTAGCCCTGCTGAACCCTGTATATTTGAGTGCATTAAACTAAAACTGCTGGATGTTATCTTGGGACATGTTCTTCTGTCAAACAATACTGGTTAGAGGTGAAATGTGACACCTTGAAAAATCAGACCTTTCCCTTAAGGCATCACGGGACAGTTGAAAATAGCCAAAATTGATTGTTTTTCTGAGGGCGGCGCGTGACCGCCTCTCACAATCAGTTAAGGAGGCTCTTGCGACGAGTATTGAAAAATACTCGCAAATTAAGTACAAATCGTGCGCCACAATAAAAATGCAGTAACCGCATCAGATGTGTTCAAATAATGTATTACAAAGTTACCCCACCCACCTATTTTTGGCCAGAAATTTCAACACGACTGAATTTGTCGGAATTGTTTTCATGAAAACATGAGGCACAGAGACTTTATTATGTCTTGTTCTATCACTTGTAACACCACACCATTTCCTGAAAATGATTTCAAAGCGGGGTCATAACCACCTCAAATGTTCGCTACAAATGCCCGAAAACTACGTTAAATTCCGACGCGAAACCGTACCGGCGAGACAGGATAGCATGCGCCATTTTCCAAGATGTCAAAATCAACCGGAGCTAACATTCAGTTTCGTAGAATTATGAAATACTCTATAAAAAATAATACACCTATTCAAGCCTCCCATAATCAAGACATATTTATAAACCTATTTTTCGAGACACACTGGTGTAACTTGCAGGGTCGGTAGTGAAGTATATAGAAAATTGTCCACACCCCTTTTTAAAGCTAGCTGCCCACTGTCCCGTGAGACCATATGTATGGTCGTGACGCCAGTTTTCGGGGTAGTCGTAGTTTTCGGGGTATTCATATATTTTGTAATTTATATAAACAATAGAAAGGTTTCAAGCTTTCCTTCAATGTGCCTCATTCATATGCGAGATGATCAGCAGCCAATGAAAATTCGGGGGACGAATAAGCAAAATTTATTGACACGTTTGGAACTTACCTAGAAAACTCCAACCATAAACCAACATTCAAGATGACCGCCTCCTGTGTTGCTCAACGCGCTGATGCGAATTTTAATCTAACAACAATCTTATTTTGAATGGAAGAAACATTGAAAAAAAATGTTTACCATTGTATTAAACTGACAAGTTAGCTCATAGGTTATGCTTTATAAAATCCACTAGTTGATGAACGTGTTAATACCCCCGAAAACTAGACCCACCATCATACATGTATCATACATATATTTGATGGCATGGATGGGTTCAAGTAATTATATATAGTATGTGTGTCCTGAATGATCCGCCGACCGACACCGACCGACCAAAGTCAAACCCTCCAACAACCCAGCAACCCAGGCACCAATCATCTGAGCAAGTTAGTGACTCAGTCAATCAATCAACCGATCAATCATCTATCTAGGCGACTCGGACCATTGATGAAGTCGGCAACTTTGTCCCAGAAATCAGTCTTCTCATGCTCGTCTCCATTTGTATACTTCAGGTAGGTGTACATACTGGTTATGTACAAAAGCTGCGCATTCTGTTCACAGGCGGGGATGTCCTCAAGCATTACTATCAATATCAGCTTCCGTCTTACTTGCACGGCTCTAAATCTGGCTACATCCAATTCAATCAAACACCAATAACTCGTGAGAAACTTCCGTGATACGAAAAGTGCGACCCGCTTACTGTTGCTAATTGCATTATAAATGCTGTCTCCAATATTCTCTCCAGCAACAAAATCACGTTCATGAACACACAGTCGTAATTCACGTTTCTCCTCTAGTTCCAAAATACATTCGCTGCGTGCCACGGCGTGGTCCTCATTTTCGTAGGAAATGAAAGCATCATATGTGTAAGTATAGTCGTCATGTTCATCTGGTTCTCCTATTAGCTCTGCGTTTCTTTGAACGTCTAGTGTAATCCTCCTAATCAAGGTTTTCACTTGCTTCCTTAAACAATACTGAAAAATCCATAACGCCAATACAGTTGAAAATAACAACAATACGATTATTATTATGTTTAATGCATCATTCGATGTTGTGCAGTCTTGGTCCAGTTGCTTTACTAAGTCACGTAAATTCTGGTTAAATGGTCTTGTTGTTCCATTTGCCAAGGTACACATGTATGTATCATTGAAGAGGAAATTGATTTCTGTTTTCAGTCGCCATTTCATAAATGGTATTGTATCACAATCGCAACGTAACTGGTTTCCTGATAGATCAATTGATATTTCACGAGAATGCTTGGCCACTAAATCATCTATTTCATTAATAGTTGATTCTGAAAATTGTTCCAGATTGTTGTTCGAGAATTTTAAGTACTGTATTTGTTTCAATGATGTCAGTTGAAACGATATGTACTTCAAATTGTTATAACTTAGATCCAACGTTACGAGAGACGATAAGCCCGAAAACGCCGTTGTCGGTATGGTTGTGATAACATTATGTGATAAATCGATAACTGTTAGCATTTTCGCCTCGTTGAACTGATGGTTTGATAGTTGCTGAATGCGATGTCTTCGAACATAAAGCTCGGTCGTTGTGTTTGGGATTCTAGGTATCAGTTTCAAGCGCCCCGATGGACAGTCTACGAAGAAGCCTCCTTGATTCCGGATGCAAATGCATAGCGACATAGCTATATATGGTGGGTCAGCTGTACACGCTTCCGGTGAGCCATTATCTACGGATGAACAGAACAATAATGTGACTGGAAGAAATGTGGCTCATAATATTTGTGACCAGTGTAGTTCCTTATGAAATACCACACTGTTGTAGCCTGATAGAGATAGTAGGTTAGTGTCGTGAATCGAAAACAATATATGGCAAGGCTTAGGAAACGGAATGGGCGAGGCTCTGACGAGCCCATCCCGTTTCCGTTCCGCGCCAGATATATATTCCCATTCACGACATTAACAACCTAATTTCATTACATACGTTTACAATTTATATTCATAAATAAAGTGAGAAAGGTTTACAAACTTTAGCTGCCATTTACTGAAAATATTGTAAATTTTGCAAACGTATTTCATGAAATTACGCAGATGTCCGAAGGTACAAAAACACATGGCGGGTCTCACGTTAAAACTGTCAGCGAAGCTTTGCTTTCGTGCAGCTCAATAATATATTCCGTAAATTCACTGAACTGGTACGCAACAGCCTGCGTTAATCTTGACCATATGTCAACGTTTCTAAGCATATATGGGCAATATCAACTCGCAATTAAGCAGTTTCATTGACTGTGTCCTGAATTGTAGCACAGTAATTGACATACATTGGCAAGATTAACGCAGTCTAGCGCGAGTCTTGCCAATATACATGTATGTATATTTCTTTATTTGAAAATACTTGAATATAAGTAGACTTGGAACCAAGCATCTTGATTTGCGGAGCCTGTTCTGTGCTACAGTTCAGACTGGCCCCTGAGATAGTTACCTGACAAAGACATGTCTGTGTCCTGTATGACGCTTAATGGTGCGTGATTAACGGTCGCTTTTCTTAATACAGTTATTGGTGATGGAAGCTTTGGCGCCTGAGATAGTTACCTGACAACGACGTATGCGGAGTCGGACGAAAGTTAATGGTGCGTGATCAACGGTCGCTTTTCTTAATAGTTAGTGTTGATTGAACCGTTGGCCCCTGCGATATTTACCTAACAAAGACATGTATATGTCCCGTATGACGTTTAATGGTGCGTGATTAACGGTCGATTTTCTTAATACAGTTAATGTTGATGGAGCCTTTAGCGCCTGATATATTTACCTGACAAAGACATATATGTGTCCTGTATGACGTTTAATGTTGCGTGATTAACGGTCTGTTTTCTCAATAGAGTTATTGTTGATGGAACGTTTGGCGCCTGAGATATTTGCCTGACAAAGACATGTCTAAGTCCTGTATTACGTTTAATGGTGGGTGATTTAACGGTCGCTTTTCTTAACATAGTTATTGTTAATGGAACCTTAGGCCCCTGTGATAGTTACCTGACAAAGACATGTCGGAGTCCTTTATGACGTTTAATGGTGCGTGATTAACAGTCGCTTTTCTTAATACAGTTATCGTTGATGGAACGTTTGGCGTCTGAGATAGTTACCTGACGAAGACGTATGCGGAGCCTAGACGAAAGTTAATGGTGCGTGATCACCGGTCGCTTTTCTTAATA
This sequence comes from Conchocele bisecta, assembly GCA_029237695.1. Taxonomy (NCBI): domain Eukaryota; kingdom Metazoa; phylum Mollusca; class Bivalvia; order Lucinida; family Thyasiridae; genus Conchocele; species Conchocele bisecta. The sequence goes on from CM055280.1 coordinate 60,644,034, forward strand.
GTTAGTGTTGATAGAAACGTTGGCCCCTGAGATATTTACCTAACAAAGACATGTATATGTCCCGTATGACGTTTAATGGTGCGTGATTAACAGTCGCTTTTCTTAACACAGTTATTATTGATGGAAACTTTGGCGCCTGAGATAGTTACCTGACAAAGACATGTATATGTCATGTATAACGTTTAATGGTGCGTGATTGACGGTCGCTTTTCTAAATACAGTTATTGTTGATGGAAAGTTTGGCGCCTGAGATAGTTACGTGACGAAGACGTATGCGAGCCTGGACGAAAGTTACTGGTGCGTGATCAACGGTCGCTTTTCTTAATAGTTATTGTTGATGGAACCGTTGGCCCCTGATATATTTACCTAACAAAGACATGTCTGTGTCCTGGATCACGTTTAATGGTGCGTGATTAACGGTCGCTTTTCTTAATACAGTTATTATTGATGGAACCTTTAGCGCCAGATATATTTACCTGACAAAGACATGTATATGTCATGTATAACGTTTAATGGTGCGTGATTAACGGTCGCTTTTCTTAATACTGTTATTATTGATGGAAACTTTGGCGCCTGAGATAGTTTCCTGACAAAGACATGTATATGTCATCATTGTCATGTATAACGTTTAATGGTGCGTGATTAACGGTCGCTTTTCTAAATACAGTTATTGTTGATGGAAAGTTTGATGCCTGATATAGTTACCTGACAAAGACATGTCTGTGTCCTGGATGACGTTTAATGGTGCGTGATTGACGGTCGCCTTGGCGCCTGAGATAGTTACCTGACACAGTTAGTGTTGATGTAACCTTTGGCATCTGATATATCGCTGAGAAGAGCAGCATAATTTGCGAGACGACTGTCAGTTTCAGTGCACCCATTGACATCACTGTGGCGCAATTGGCGCCCGGATTATTTTTCTGAAAAGGAAATATTTGAGAAGCCTAAGAAGATGTGCGATATGTCATATTTACATAAACAAATAGGGGATATTCATATTTTTGCAACGAATATAACATATATGTTCATCGAGTGGTGTGAAATGTCCATATTTATGGACATTTCACACCACGAGATGGACATATATGTCATATTCGTTGCAAATATATGAATATTCTATTTATTATATACCACTCCATGGAAATTAGCAGTTGTTTAGACTGATGAATGTGTATTTGCAGCATATTTGCAGTCCGGCACTGCAGATGCGCGTTATTAATATAGATAGCGGAAGTAGTCATATTTTAACCGGAAGTTGTTTATTACATCGATGAGAACATATGACTTTTATTTACATCGTATGACTATGTATTTCATGGGTAGGTATATAATAAAATACAATATTTCCCTTAAATGACGTCGAAATTTGATAAAATATAATTCCGCATTCGCTATGAACATTTCGTCAACTTTCGACGTCATTTGCGGAATTCTATTCGTCAACTTTCGACGTTTTATGCAGATCATATAACAGTTTTTTTAACATGTTTGATGAAAAAACATGCTAAGAAAGGTACAAACTCACGTGACGTGTCGCTTACTCATTTCGCACAAAATATCGGACACTGGCTTTCCTATGCTAACTTTTTGACTATGCCCATCATCGGCACTTTTTATAGTGAACGTTTTGAAATCATATAGACTGGCAGAATAATGAGGGATCGTAGCTAGTTATGTCCGTTTGCAAATATAGTTATAGAGATCCGGTCCTATGGTGTATTGCTTGTTGTTGTTGTTGTTGATCTGTGTGCTACTGATCCGCTAGCTTCGTAATCTCAGGATGCTCTACACTTGGTGGTTATGTAAACTCATGTGACGCATGCTTGTTAGAAGCATGACTCACGTTTCCTTGATGGAATGGCAAGAACTACAAATCCTGATCAGACTGTGCGGATGCACAGGCTGATCTGGATCTACACTGGTCGCAAAACACGTAAACCTCATTTCAACAACAACAGCCACGTGCACAGCCACATACATGTGACAATGAGGGATCGTAGCTAGTTATTTCCCTTTGCAAATCTATTTATAGATATCCTGTCCTATGCTGCAGTTCGTTCAGCGTTTATTACTTACTGAACAGCACAACGAGTGAGATCTGCGAACAGAGTAGACCCAGATCAGACTGCACATATGTGCAGTCTGATCTGAGTCTACACTGCTTGCAATAACATTACTAAGTAAATATGAATCTGACAAATAATGTAGTCCTAAATCAGATTGCGTTGCTATGTAGGATGATCTGTATCAACACTTAGAGTCGAAGTCACTATAATGTTGCAACCAGACGTATATAGTTAGTGATATCAGGGTATGGGATCACGTGGTATGTTGTTTACACGGCAGTAATGGCGGCGCCCATGAGGTCTCTGGTAAATCTTATATTTCATCAATACGGGTGCGGTTTCTTTGTTTTAATGATGACAACTACTAATGTTAACACTACGAGTCCGCCAATAGCAAATTTAGCAGCTTTACTTGTGTAGTTAGTCTGAACTTTCTGCAGAGAAATTTGATTAAAATTTCTCTGCTAGAAGCTCGTTATATAAGGCATTGTTCGATTACGTTTGCATGTACCCGTAATAAAAGGCTCATTCTTAAAATTTGATAAATGTTAATATTATCAAAAAAAACAACTGTTTTTGCATTGTATACATGGCCGTAAAATTTGGGCAGGTTTCGTGAAACAGACATTAGTTTTTTATTTCTTGCTGTATGAAGGTGATGTCTTTTGTAATAACAAGGTTAACCATTTCCTAATAGGATAATCTACTTTCAAGCAGGAGATATGTACAGTTTTTTCTTCCACATCCTCAATATTAATACATCGGTGATATTGCATTTCAGCCATTTTCGAATAACCGCGAGTTTGATTGCTGGTATTTAATGTTCAAGGCAGCGAGACGCGCATGCGTCATCTGATATTCAATATGTAAGGTAACGAGCCGCGCATGCGCCATCTTAATCATAGCAAGTAATGATAACACGTGGTAGGCAGATCGGGTTTTCCGAGAAAAGGCGAGGCTTCGATACCCGTACCTAAAGATATGCTCTGAGCAAAACGGGACTGGGTCCGTTTTGACATGTAATATGCCGTTTTGACATGATGTCGCAATTACAGTAGTTTTGTCCCTTCATCATATGCATCTCCATTTGCAATGTGGACGCGCAGAGAAATGGTAGGGTGGCAGTCCTCACACATTTTAGGCAATTTATGGAGTTTTCGGGCCCGCGACACCAGCCGAAACAAATTTAAGAATATTTTAGCTTCAAATAATCACATAATCTGTTTGATGCATGCACTGACTACCTGATAGGTACAAGAGCTATATTAACAACAAACGCAAACTCAGACATAATGCACAGGCTGTCAGCACTCCGCTATGTTTACACAAAATGTGCCCAAATCTGCATTTATTTGGCCGCGGCCCCACATTTCACAACATGGATTTCAAATATCCCATGCGGACACTGCACTAATACTTGCTAATTGTACCAATTCTGCAATCACACCTTGTCACACTGATCATAGTCTGTACTGGTACCGAGCGTTTTGTTTTCGAGCAGCAGACCTGCCTTTCTGACAGATAAAATGGCTGCCACTATTTCGGACGAAAATTCCGTGCAGCAGTTTCGCACTCTTCTGCAACTGAAATCATGCCAGCATGACACAGATGCAAGCAAAATCACATATTTTTGCAAAAAAGTGTTTTATGCAGTGGAAAACATCATATGATGTTGGCTAATTAATTGTAGAACATTTTCATAAGCCACAGACATGTGTTTTTTATATATTTACTAGAAGGCCCATAGGAAAAATTCGAAACTAACCAACTCGCCCGAGGACTGCCACCTTAAGAACTTTTTTTCCAAAATTGTACCCGGTCATGTCACTACCACATGGAAAGACATCAATTTCAAGCAAAACTATGCAAATTATTGTAGCCCAAGTGACCTGTTAAGCCTGCAGTCAGAATGTTTTCTCAAGACCCTCTTGCGGACAAATTCAGCATTTAAAGCGCCGCCTTTCCAGCACTGCCCACATGTGCTGAAAATGGAATTACAGAACACTGAGATGACTTTCACACTGTCCATTTCTTCCACTGGTTGAGGATTAGATGCACGAACACCAAAGCATGCAACTATGTCACTTTGATGAAGATTCATGTCACTTTTACATATGGCTAGTTCACCGTACGAGCAAAACGAGCAAAACACTGATCAACAGGATCTGCAGCCTTAAAATTGCCCATCTGTTCCCTTATACATGCTCACAAAGTCTGTTGGAAGCTTACTTGTGAACTGCCATGTCACATTGATGAACTGGAATCACTATCAGATGATTTAACGACTCGTCCATCTGGTATTAAAGTATCTAGACCAGTGCGCCATTCACGTTGCAGTGGCTCTCAGATTAAGGGAAGTACGGTAACTTGCATACAAAATAAATGTACCCCTGCCATACAAACAGCTCTTAGCACCTGTAAGTCAGAATTGGCTACAAGTGATTTCTGTGACGGAAATTAAGCCATTGGTTAAGTATTCGTGCAATTACCCCTCATTTGAACCGTGTCAGTGAGACGGTTCAAATGGTGGGCTAAAACATGAAGTTCCTGTACGGAACGAAACGCAATGTCTAAGTTTAGTCAATGTCTTAAACTGTCTGACAGAGGTTGTCTAGAATGTTTAGGATGTAAAATAGTCCATTTGATTATAGATAAGTGGTTATAAATAAAATTATGGCAGATGGCAAGGTGGTTTCATAGTGCACACACCTCAAAAGCGAGTTCCAATTCTATTGCTGTCCCGTCCACTAGCGGTGAAACACCCGGTGATGTTCCCAATATGGCAGCGACAACTAAGCTGAGCTAGCAAAAACTGCTGGATCATGAACACGCGTAAGTGCGGCAACTCAAAGTATCGAAGGCAATTCCGTACAGGTTGCGGCCGTCTGAAACAGACAGAAACGAGACATAATTGAAGGGAAATGAGCAGAATGAAAGAGATGAAAGCAGTGAATATGCATATGAATAGGATCATTGTAGCTGAATTGAGGGTTTGCAATGTATATACATACAGTCCATTCTGCCATACAATAATGAGGGAATAGATGAGACAATAATGGACAAATTTAATTAAAGAACAGTCAAAATATAACAATATCAGCCGTTATATGCAAGTAGCGGTGACTAGTTGTTTTACGACATATGTGCAATACTCACATAAGCTTGCGCATGTTCATATGCAGTCTCGTCTGGGTCTACATTGGTTGCAAACAACTAGTTGAAGCTATTTGCATCTACTAGTCCATAATATAGTAACTAAAAGTGTGAAATCAATACAGAAACCTGAATGAACAAATTTGAGTTGCCATTTCACTATGTGTAAACATAATTCTGTGGTAACCCCTATGACTGGAGAAATCGCAGTATAGAATAAAGACCCATCTACTCTCAATGGTATGGGCTTATTCGTATGATGTATGGACAGGATTTGTGCACAGTTTGTTGTGACATACGCGGAAACAATGCATAGGTGGAGGCAATGTCGTACCTGGGTTGGATAGATAACAACGATGGTCTATAGACTAACAGCCGCATCTTAGTTTGCCTTTACAGGCAGTTGCCGTGACAATATAACCATCTTTATTATTACATCCACATCAGCTATGACACTGCCCAGAGATTCCAATGTTCTTGGAAAGTTTAAATTAATGTTTTATGTACCAGCGGCCGATAATTTAGACTGGTAAAATGATACCGCCATGTTTGTGGGTATCAGAGGTTCTCGGAGGGTGCTTGAACGTTCAATAACGGTAAATTACCTTCCGTAAACCAATAGAAACTGGCAAAATATGCAGAATACAAGCTCAAGAGGAACGTTACCATGATAAAATGACTTAAACCATGCCAACTTGCATACCTGAGTGAATAATGAATGACCACGGTGACAATTCAGATTTCATCTATTTTCACAATTTTGCTTCTAAAAGATTACCTCCCTTGGTAAACATACAATATATGTGAAGACAGCAAAACAAACTGGATAGAAATTGAAATAGTATTGATCGCAACAGGACACACTCACAACTGACACAGAAAATAATTAAATTGTGGACATTTTCTGAATCACCATTTTCTGCTTAAGGTGGCAGTCCTAACATATTTTAGGCAATTTATGGAGTTTTCGGGCCCGCGACACCAGCCGAAACAAATTTAAGAATATTTTAACTACAAATAATCACATAATCTGTTTGATGCATGCACTGACTACCTGATAGGTACAAGAGCTATATTAACAACAAACGCAAACTCAGACATAATGCACAGGCTGTCAGCACTCTGCTATGTTTACACAAAATGTGCCCAAATCTGCATTTATTTGGCCGCGGCCACACATTTCACAACATGGATTTCAAATATCCCATGCGGACACTGCACTAATACTTGCTAATTGTACCAATTCTGCAATCACACCTTGTCACACTGATCATAGTCTGTACTGGTACCGACCGTTTTTTGTTTTCGAGCAGCAGACCTGCCTTTCTGAGCAGATAAAATGGCTGCCAATATTTCGGACGAAAATTCCGAGCAGCAGTTTCGCACTCTTCTGCAACTGAAATCATGCCAGCATGACACAGATGCAAGCAAAATCACATATTTTTTGCAAAAAAAGTGTTTTATGCAGTGGAAAACATCATATGATGTTGGCTAATTAATTGTAGAACATTTTCATAAGCCACAGACATGTGTTTTTTATATATTTACTAGAAGGCCCATAGGAAAAATTCGAAACTAACCAACTCGCCCGAGGACTGCCACCTAGAGCAGGTAACATCGTACGTGTACGGTCACCAACATCTGCCGTGTACTTGCCAATATTTACACCTTCTATCAATTCATAATGCAAACGCCCATTAGACGTATTACACTAGACCAACGTTCAATCGCGTGACGTTGTTGATTGATTACAGTTCGTTTGATGTCGTTGTCAATAACGGCACGCTATAATTGACCGACAACGTCGCTGCTCCAGGAAGTGCGACAATATGACTTAAAAAATACGATTCCCAGTGTTAACGCCGTATTTGGTTATTTAATTCTTTGAATCTATCAGAAAATACAATGTTAAAATAAGCAATACAGCCATGTTGCGTTTATTGTGGCATGAGAACAATGTCAAATTGATATATTTAAAGTTTGCAAGTTCTTCGGTCTAAACAGACCAAACGTATTTCACACTACAATAAATGCAACAGTCCATGGTTTTATTCCTTAAACATGCCGAGCAAGTACGTTGTGAAATTGAGTTAGTTTTCAAGTTGCTTGCTTTCAGTCACAATATTCCAGTACAGTGAAACCCCAGGGTGTCCGGTTTAGAGAGGTTTCACTGTAAATCAGGCATTTGAACATTCTGAGCCATAGCTGTGTGCTATGCGATCACGAACAGACGTTATCACCTGAGATAAATTACCAAGACACTCATCAAAATATGAATCACATATGTTTTCTTGTTGTCCGGTTTAGAGAGGTTCCACTGTACATGTATTTTTCAAATATTTGTTTTAAAAACTTGGCAATATTAGTTGTACTTGTAGTATCTCAGCGTGAATCAAATACGTGGCACCTATCCAAACCGGAAACCCTGGGAGGGCCCCAGACAGGGGCGGATCTGGAGGGGGGGGGGTATATAGCATAGAGATCACAGTTTATCACCAGTTGGAGTCTGAATTTAAATGCCGTACAACACATGAAAGTGCATTTCGAAGAGCTCGAAAATAGGACAATCCCCTAGATGTGAACGGTAACTCTTGCAATTACTCCCGTACCATACTTAGATAGCTACGGACGGTACGGGAGTAGATTGCAAGAGTTACCTTCGCAACTAGACAACCCCCCCCCCCCCCCCCCCCCCCCCCCCCCCCCCCCCCCCCCCCCCCCCCCCCCTGTCCCCAAATGCTGGCTCCGCCCCTGCCAGGGTGTCCGAAATGGTCCACTGTGAATCATAAATGTTACCACTTCATGACACATTCAAGTGTTTTGCAATCATGAAAAGTCATTGTTACCAGAGATACATATCGGTGAAAAACATCTAACACTAAGCATCCATATTTTACCGATAGTCCTGTTTATCATCACTCCTGTAAAATCGTCTATTTACACTAAACAATATGTATGTCAATATATGTACCTGCATACGGAGCCCCGCAGGGAACATGGATTTTTTTTATTAATTTGTTCCCACGAAATAACAATTCGTTCCCTCAAATTAACAATTCGTTGTCTCGAATTAACAATTCGTTCCCACGGTATAACAATTTGTTCCTTCGATTTAACAATTCGTTCCCACGCTCTCACAATTCGTTCCCTCAAATTAACAATTCGTTCCCACGAAATGACAATTCGTTCCCTCAATTTAACAATTCGTTCCGGGTCACCCTCGTATTAACAATTCGTTCCCACGAGGAACGAGGGAACGAATTGTTGATTCGTGGGAACGAATTGTTAATTCATGGGAACGAATTGTTAAATTGGGGGAACGAATTAATACAAAAGAATTCTGCGTCCCCTGCGGAGCTCAATACCTAACCTGGATTTATAATCCATACACAGTGACTCTATAGTGTTGTTGTTGCACACTTCCATGGTGGGTATAATACGTCACGCGCACCAGGGACCCGTTTCACTAAACTTCGTACGACTAAAATGTTTGTAAGTGTAGAATCATTATTATTATTATTATTATTATTCTGTAAATTTCACATTAACACTGGTTTATATAAACAATTATTGGATTTGCAGTTATTGAGCCTAGGCATATGTAGCCTATGCTCAATAAATGTAAATTCATTAATTGAAATTGTAACGGTATTAAAATATTCGTACGAACATGTTTCATGATCGTACGAGGTGTAGTGATACCGGCCCATGGTGCGTATGTCGTACACTGCCCATCATAATAACTACATAATACACCTATGAAGTCTGTATAACTGTCCATTAATTTTCGGGAATGCACCTGTTTGTCATCTAAATTTTCTGATAAATAATACTTCATCGTATATGTCCCCCCGGCTGTGAAAAGCGACCGTACGACATATGCGGCCAGTGTAGCTGCAGATCAGCGTATTCATCGACGCAGTCTGTTCGGGGCCTACACTATTTGCTATTCCGTCAATGGAGTACACTGTAGCAATAACGAAACCAGCAAAACGAGTGGAAATAATCCTACTGTGATTGTGCAATAGAAACTGTCTCGAACTATTGCCAATTATTGAAAATGTCGTACGGTCTCCTTTTGTCAGCCGACGGCCCAGATATACCTGATCCTAACGAAAATGTAAACGCAAATTGTATAGACGGTCGGACAAACATATGGATGAAATGACAAACGAGTATAGTGTACATCGTGTAACTAAGTACATATACGATACACAAGTTTTAAACGTTTTTCTTTCTCGTGCTTCTGGTTTCAAATTTGAGCAAGTGAGCAGGGGCTACACGGCTTGTACATAAGTATGAACTCATTATTGTATGTAGTACCACAATGGTGTATTGGCTGAAAGCACAAGCATAACGTAAGGTAGTATGGAATGACAAACCGCGTAACACACTGATCAGACTGCACACATGTGCCCGCTGATATGTTGCTAAAATGGTTGCACATAAATATGAACCCATTATTGTACTTGTACGAAATATCACAATGGTTTATTGGGTGAAACGTGGTGTAGATCCTTGTTCTTTATGAATGACATACTCGCACAGACATAGTGCAATGTTGTATGGGATTGCAACATGTGTAGGCCCTGATCCGGTTGCGTACATGTATGCGCTCGCTGATATGGAGCTACACGTGTTCCACATATACATTATTTCATTCTTATATTCCAAACAATAATAGGTTGTTTATGTGTTAATTATCAGATAATTGAATAGGTCCTGATCAGTTTGCCACACTGTGTTCACGTCTCTCACAACGCGGAATAACTGGACCAATCAGATGATAAACGAACGTTAGTGTATTAGTAGCCAACGTAGATCCTTATCATGTAGCACCGCTACCGCTACAACAGACGGTTATTCATTGAAAGAAAACGGTTATGTTGAGTCACTTATGGCGACCAGTGTCGTCCTTGATCAGGCTGTACTGATCCCGGGCTCGGTATGGGGCTACGCCGATCATACACATTGTATAAAGTCCATTATCTTAGCGGCCAGCCAAATTATAATCATGGTAACTTATACAATATACAGACTCCATTTAATACAGTGTGTTTAACTTTCTCCGACAAACATTTAAATTAATTTACTACAATACATAGTTCGTAATACACTTCTCCCGTGATGTGTCTCAATATCAATAACCGCAACATACAAACTAAATATACTTACAATGTATAGCAGAGACTATATCAATAAATCCTTGTGTATTAATGCCAATGCACCATGTACCTCAGTATACTGGCTGTTCAGTAATCAGACATGTAGTAGTAGTGTTATATCTATGTAACATATTGCAATTTAAAAGTATTTATTGGTTTCCCTACGATCGATTCAGTGTCAAACTGTCAATCACGTAATAGTATCGTAATTTGAAAACACGTTTATGGGCAGCGCTCCATTCTAATGGACAGGTGCCCGCGATGGGGCCGGGCAACCAATAAGTTAGTTATAGTTAACATATCAAGATTTTATTTAAATAAATAAACTAATTTCTTCACTCGCTATGTTCGCTCGTAATTAATCCATTAACCATTCAATGAACTATTACTTATTGTTCACATATTGGACTTTAAGGAACTGAATGCTGCGGTCGCTAGCGCTCCCTCGCATTTAATTCCTTAAAATTCCAATATGTGAACAATAATTTATACATGTCTATAATCGCACGGATTTGGATCCACGTTGAAGTAATTCAGTTTCTAGAGCTTAGATCGGTCGGTCGGTCGGACGGTCGGTCCGGTCGGTCGGTCGGTCGGTCAACGTCGGACAGTTGGTCGGTCAACGTCGGACAATTGGTTTCACACGGTCGGTGTTAGTCGGTCGGTGTCTGTCGGTCGGTGTCGGACATCGGCGTCGGTCGGTGTTGGTCGGTGTCGGACGGTGTCGGTCTGTCAGTGTCGGTCGGTCATTGTCGGTCAGTCGGTTGGTGTCAGTCGGTGTAGGTTTATCTCCTGCTAAGTTAATTTAATTTGTAAGGGTAACGCATATAAAAAGTAAATATACATGTATAATAAAATATAAGCAAATAAAAAAATATAAAATATATGTATATAAATGTATGAAAACCTAAGATTCGAACTCACTACCTACGGCATTGATATCCGTCGCTCTAACCCCTCGACTACATAAGACTTGATGAGAAACCTCAAAATCATTATTGAAAAGGAATACAGACACGGGTATATTTATCTGTCTCACCTATTCTGTGTTTTGTTTATGGTCGGTTTGTTTGTAAACAAGTAGCAAGTTATCGTCTTCGGACTATACGCTGTTTTTTATGGTCACAGGGCTCTCTGTTATTTGTCTTTTATTGGGGAAATTATCACTGTGCGTCTGTGTGTTTATTTCGGAGCGGTCATATGTACTGTTTGCTTCCTTGCTTTTTTCACGCGGTACCTGATTTATGACAGACTGGGAGTGTAGAGTATGCGCGTTTCGCGGACAGTCGTCATTTTGCATATCAGTTTGGCGAACCTTTTTAGATTCAGTTTGTTCTGACAACGGGGATGTAGCCTTTTTCTTGCCTCTGGTCATGGGTACAACTTCTGTTCGGTTAGTCTGCCAAAGATTGGTTGCGGTTGGTGGGTTTACACTGTCCATTTCGGTTCTTTTAGGGGTTTCTTTTGTAGTCGCGTCAGTAAGTAGACTGAATGGATTTGGTGTTGTAAAATCGCGGTAGGGATTGCTGCAAATGACCATTTTGTTTAACGCGAAGTGAAGCATTCGTGGGAGGGGGGGGGGGCGTGTTGTTCGGTCTAGGCTGGTCCATGTAGGTATTGTTCATGTTGTATGTTTGATAGTAGTTTCGGTCAGGTAGTCGGTTTTGATACGGGTTCTCATATCGATCTGGTACATTTTGTTTGTGATTGTGGGCTCAAATACCCGGGTATAGAAGGTATTCGAGCCAATAATATAATGGTCTGACCCAGATAATGACACAACTGACGGTCTAAACTGCCATCTCACTGGTAATGCCACGGGATCATGATCTGACCATGATGATATACTGGATTGATGGCATGTTTGGCAGCGGTTCCCTTAAGATCAGTACACACTGGTCGTTAGTTATTCTGCGAAACTATTAGTATTTGTTACACGAGGGGAATCCACGAGAACAGCAGAAGCAGCTGATTTCAGATGGACTCCTACTATTGTTATCACAATGTATTATTCTACCAAATTTGAGGAAATAAAGCAAACGGACAGCGCAAAAGTGTGTAGAATCTTTGACTGCTGGCCTCTTCCAGATCATTCCAGTCAGTTCCCCGAGCGCATTGGAACAGTTTTCTGTCATATTTATCAATCTGACATTCCTTGTGTAAACCGTTAGAAGTATAGCAGTTAGTCCGAATAAACATGATAAATAGGTCCCAACAGACTGAAGTGCCATGTCTAATGGGCGCCAGAGAAGCCATTCTCTTACACCTAGTGTGGACCCGACATACAGAGTGGTATATCGCGTCAGTGTAAACTTTCAAGATCCGTGATAATCGTCGCAGTAGCTCAGTATTTATATGTTACCAGTCTTGAAGGTTGGTAGCCCACGGCATATATGTATGTTTTATTTGCTGTTTAATCTGGCATATTTATATCGTATATTATTATACCTCATTGCAATTTCTCGGCGTTGCATTGATCAATTTCATATCACGTGTTACAAATATTCTACCGTGTCGCCCGCTTAACAACGCAGCGGGCATTCACAACGCACTGGGAAATATTAGAGGGGAATATTACACTATTACCCTCACGTCCCGAAACTACACGAAGCCTACGTACGGAAACAACCGATGTCCGGTTGGACTGCCTCGGCGTTTATCCAAAATATGAGCTGAATGTGCGAAGGCATACAAATGAAATGACGATGGGCTGGTACGCCGTGCTTGTCATTCTTGAGGGTAGTTTTACTATAAAACCGGGTACCAGCCCAGCATTTGCAAACAATATAGGTGGTTCTCCAGCCAGCAAGCATCTTAAAACGTATTTTGTTATTAAGAAATAGAACACGCAGATCTATGGACAAACACACCAATATTTCTTAACAAATACATAGAGAATTGTCTTAGGATACGGTTCTTATGTGCTCACAAAGCGTGTTTATTAAACACAAAACATATTTCTCATAAAGAACAAAACATGACAATTGTCTCCTAAAACAAGAGAATGGTCACTCGTTTTCGCGATCTTGCCTCCCGCTTTTGGAAATACGTTTTGCCCTAACCCGAATTTTCTGTCTGTAACGCAGGCCGACTTGCCCTGCGTTTCAGACAGAACTTGTCCATGCCTGTGTCGAAATCATGCGTGTTGAAATAATGCGTGTTGCGTATGTATACAACGTCAACGCGCTTGCGATATCGTGAAGAAAAACCACAATATCAAGCAGGAGGTTGCAAAAACGCAATATTGAATAATTTATGATAGAATCTGGCATTTACGTTTCGCGCCCTCTTGCTCTTCGTTTCGTGCTCTCGCGATCACGCTTCGCGTTTTCGCGTTCTCAACATGTTCGCGAGATCACGAAAACGCGAGATTGTAACATGTCCCTAACCCGACACGTACAAATCGTCTTACGAAACCATTCTAGATTCTGCGCCTACTCTCCGACTTGTTTAAATTTTCGACGCCATAAATTTATGGAAGATTTATCTTATAAAACTCTGCGAAAACCGCTATGCGATAAGAGAGATAATTCCACAGCCAAGTCTTACTTAATAAAGTTCCATTACGTGGATAAAAAAGAATACGGTATGCGTTTAGTATATGATCCCGAATGTGCTTCTCTGCTGATATCGCGTCAGCGTGTTTCAATGGTCAGATCGACACAACATAACCTTTAGACGCTAAATTTTGTAAGCTTTGATGTCTCACTCTCCGACACCGTCACACGTCGCCAATACATTAATACGCGAGATTGTAACATGTCCCTAACAGGATAGGTAAAACATCGTCTTAGGGTGTGATTCTCATATACTGCCCAACCATGTTTATTAGAAAATATTTTTTATGTTGACAAAACAAATCGCCTCATAAAAGATGAGAATTGTACGGTGTCCTGTTAGGGCCATGTTACAATCTCGCATTTACACGATCTCGACCTATACATGAGATCGCGAAAGCGCGAGGCCAAATCGCGATACTGCGAAATCGGGAGGCCAAACCAAACCGTGATATTCTATTATATTCAATCTCACGTTTTCGTCTGCGTTTTCGCGACCGCGATATCGCGTTTTCCCCTCGGTTGTTCGCGATCTCGCCTTCCGCTTTTGGAAATACGTTTGCTCCTATGTGTAGAAAGCATAGATGTTGACATTGTGGTTTGCGAATACATGTACGTAGAACGCATTTCCAGCGCACATTCTACACACGCATGCGCAGAACGTATTTTTAAAAGCGAAATGCGTGATCGCGAGGCGAGTTTTCGTGAGATTGAATATAATTGAATATCGCGTTTTCGCCTCGCGATCTCGCGCATAAGTCGAGACCGCGAAAACGCGAGATTTCGCAATCTTGGGTTCGCGATATATCGCAGCTGATTAACTGACAAGCACATCACACATACTTTACTGTGAGAAATAATAGCAACGATACACACAGAGACGAAGTAAATCAAACTCTTAACGGGAACGCACACCCTACAGACAAAACGAGCAGCTTTCAACCAATGTGCATTGGAAACCAACTGTCAACTATGTAAAAGAGTACCAGAGACGAGACATTTTATATCAGACTGCGTAACCTTAAACCCCTATAGAATCCGCTACATTGAACAACTATGCTCAGAAATACCAAATTCCAAACACCTAATACTAGGTTTGAAAACCATGCATTATTTACCGAATTGATAGTGGACTGTAAACATTCTGACATCTTTAGTAAATCTAAATTAAAACAAGTCGCTCAGCTGGAACTATGGAGTAAGGAATTATCAATTAAGTGACTGCTTACACAGACTAGAAGGCCGCATGTCGCGCCCGCCGAGGCTTTGATAGTATACCGAAATACTTTAACCATGGACGTACGCACGTACGTCAATGTCCCGACTATATCGCGCTGTCTGCAAATGGGCGCGA
>CM055280.1:60659828-60700965 GCA_029237695.1 Conchocele bisecta
GCAAATGGGCGCGACAAAACAACTGACTGAAGTGTGAAGGAGTTGTAAATAAGTGTAAACAATTCGGTAAAGGGACATAGTAAATTATTCTGCTGGTGGATGATTACCATCGAAACGACACACCGATAATATACAATATAATATACAACCTCATTATGCGTCGCAAGACGGTGCTCCGACAAGCCAACGGAGGATCTCTACATAGACGCCACAATCTCTCGATTTCGCGGAAGCCGAGATCGTGAAAAACCGAGGCGAAAACACGATATCGCGGTCGCGAAAACGCAGACGAAAACGTTAAATATAACATTATATCACGGTTTGGTTTCGCCTCCCAGTTTCGCAGTATCGCGATTTGGCCTCGTACTTTCGCGATCTCCTGTATAGGTCGAGATCGCGAAAACGCGAGAATGTAACGTGGCCTTAACAGGACACCGTATAATCGTCTTGGGAGGCGATTCTGATGTGCTGCCGAAATATGTTTATTAAAAAGAAATTCTAAGTAAAAACATTTTGACAAACCATGATGAACAACTCCTAAAAAACATGAAATAAATAAATCAATTGCATGGGTGGATGGGTGATGCAATAATTAATAAAACATATGGGTTGTGTGATATGGGAAAATTAATAATTATGGGGGTTGGGGCAAAAAAAAATAAGTAAAGTGTGTGGGTGGTGGGGTGAAGCGATAATTGAAAAGCATGGGTGGTGGGGTATGAACATTATTTTTGTGTATGGGTGGAGGGTAAAAAAACAGCCTGTCGTCCCTTTCTCAGACTCATCCGAATATCGCAACAGAGTTTGAAGCCGGAAACTTTGTAGTACATAAAACTCACAACATATTCTTGGCAATAGCCATCGATCATGCGCATGAGCAAAATAACAAGTGTGTCAAGGGTGACGGAGGAGCTGTAGGTCTAACAGAACATTCTGCAGAACTTCTAAGATGGATTGTAGCAGGTCCTGAGGTTGCCAGAGTTATTGGGGAGTTTGAAGCATCACTGGTAAACATCAAGCATAGCAGCAACAACTCTAGAGTTCGTCATCACGAACAGGTGAAAAGTATACAGACGACTTTCCAAAAACAGGTACTCTCACTTTGTGGAGTCATTGAAAGAATGGGTAATCCATTTATAGATGACAGTGGGGATCTGTTAGTGCTAGACACGAGAGACATTGTCAATGGTGATGTAGTAACCACCGTGGAGAAGATCCAACAGGTAGGGGAAGAACAGTTTGCACACTTTTTGATTGTAGACTGGGAATAACGAACGGTGTCACTCTTTCAACCAGTTACTAGAAACAAACTTCCCTTGTTTGGTTCTTTGCCTTCAAGAAAAGTGTCACAAGAGAAGCAGCAAATTATGTCTTTGAAGAAGACATGTGCATTGTTCTCTCAACTGTATGTTTCATGTCAGTTTCGAGGTGGTGACCTTGATGAGCTTTAAAGTCATTAAAATCAGGGATATCCACCGGCTCTCTCCCAGTTTGGACAAACACGTTCTGGAACAAAGTCTGACCTTGCACACTGTTTGGAGAAGCTTGTTGACGTACAAGAGAGTGCGCCGGATGTTGAAGCGTTACTCCTAGATGGTGCTGCTATTGTCCATATAGTGAAGCCTGGGGCATCGAAAACATTTCATACATATGCCCATGATGTTTTCATGAACTACATCAAATCACAACATAAGCATGTTGACAGAATTGACATAATATGGGACAGATATATTTTAGATATTCCTTAAGCAGCCGAACGAACTAAGCGAGGCACAGGCACAAGGCAGCGTGTTCAGCCAGGCAGCAACATATCAAGCAACTGGGAGTCATTCCTGAAGTTGGACGAAAATAAGACGGAACTATTCAACTACCTGGCAGAAGTTGCCACGAGTGTGGACTATGACAGAAGTTGCCACGAGTGTGGACTATGACGGAAAAGAGTTAAACTCAACATACGGGGATACCGTCCTGTGTAGCAGAGACAGAGATGTCTCAGAATTGTCACCGTGTACACACGAAGAAGCGGATACGCGAACTTCCAGCGCATGCATCTGAATGCGGACGACATGGATACAGCCGGTTGATGATTCGTACTGTCGACACGGATATCATTGTTATATCCATTGGCCTTTTTTCGACAGTTGAACGTCGCTCAACTCTGGGTAGCGTTTGGAGTTAGCAAACACTTTAGATATATTCCAATCCATGCCATCGCGGATGCATTGGGTTCTGACAAATGCAAAGGTATTCCAGTATTCCACGCATTCACCGGGTGTGACCAAACTTCCTCATTTGCTGGACGAGGAAAGACTACTGCATGACAGACATGGAGGATTGATGAAAGTATCACCGACTCTTTCATCGCGCTGAGTAACACACCGACTGCTGCCACGGTCAAGTTGAATATGCCATTCATTGAGCGGTTTGTTGTTGTCATGTATGACAGGACAAGTACATGTCAGACAGTGAATGAGGCACGAAAAGACTTGTTCACCAGGAAAGGAAGGTCTATCGATGCTATTCCACCGACTTCCGCCGCGCTTTTTGAGCATATCAAACGAGTGGCCTACCAGGCGGGTCACTATTGGGGACAGGCACTAATTCCACGTCCAGTCATCCCATCACCAGCTAACTGCGGATGGAAATGATCGACGGCTCAAACATGGGAACCACTATGGACCACCCTCCCTGAACCGTCAAATGTATGCCAGGAGCTCATCAGATGTGGCTTTCAATCAGTGAGAGAATGCGCTGGTCACTGTATATTTGTCAAAGCATGTATGAAATGCATTGCACTGTGCAAATGTGGCGGCGACGGTGAGCGTGAATAATCATACAAGTAGCTATGATGATATTCATGAAACGTGTCGATCAAGACAAGGACTCGTTTGAGAGATCCACGATAATTGCCGAATATGACCATCATAGATCACCAATAGTACACCAATATTGTCATACTTAACGAATCACAATACGTAATGCCTGATAGATAGATTATGTCAGATTTAAGAACACTTTTTCAACATTTTTTTCTCTCAGTTGTATGAAGGACCGTAACAGTGTTGCCAAAGACATCAATACTAAATGTGTGCAAGTACGTTGAATGTGAACTTGGAAGTCGCGGCCATCTCATAAAATGGCGGCCATATTGATATATATATATATATATACACTGTCTCATATAGTCATAACAGTAACAATGCGTACTGTCCTAAATCAAGGATGTTCAAATAATTTAGTACAATTATTTGTTCAGTAATGCATGTATTGTATTTTACTTCAATTATGGCGGCCATCTTGAAAATGGCCGCAAATTTGACATATACAAGAAATATATCATTCCGACTTCAATTTTAGAAATATTTCAGACCATATGATGCATTTTCAAGGAACTTATCGACAAATTGGCTTCATAAAGTGTTTATCAAAATTGATCGTGTACAAAATGGCGGCCATCTTGATTTTTTCAAGTGGGTCTATATCTTAAAAGGTTCAGTTTATACATTTCTGTAACTGTGCCAAGTTTCATGCTTGTAACAAAAAATGCGCAATTTTTTCACGAAACTGCCCAACTATGAGTGTATTTTATTACTTCAAAAGCACATTTACATTTGTTTTCTTAAATCCAAATGTTGCTAAGCCTTTCATAGTTGTATTATCTATGTTTGTGTGAAATATTGTAATTATTTGTTCATTGGTATTTCTAAAACATCTGAAGATGTGTCCCTGAAGTGAAGCATGCATAAACTTATCAAAAAGCGTACCCATCGCCATCTGGTGGCTGTTATATCCCAGTTGCCCCTTTAAACTAACAAACACGCATGAACACAGATACTATCGATTATAAAACACGATGTCGACCAATGATCTAGTATTGAGTGAAAATCGCCCGACTGTTCATGACTGATCATGCTGATGTTACTGCTACATGTACGTGATGTATTTGATAGACATGATAAACAATCATAACGAAGTGGAACATAATGCATGTTATTGACCAGTGATCTAGCGTAGAAATATGTAGAATGCACATGATTTATACTTATTTATTGAAAATATATATGTATTGTAATATCCCTTTTGCTTGTAAAGCCACTTAAGATACTACTACTACAACTTTTACTTGTATACTTATTACAATTGAACATGGAAAGCGAGACTATACTGTCGTAGGGAGTCTCTGAAATACGAGAGTCTAATTCAACTCCAATGGATAATAATCCATCAGGGTCAAATCAGGTGACATTGGATTTCAACATGTTTTTAATATGGCGATTTTTGGCCGGAAATGGGTCGCCTACCAGTATGGGGTTTTACATGTAGATATAAAAAGAAATACTACTGTGATTCTAGCGAAGAAAAAAATTGTATTACTGTCTTAGATGTTAGCATATATTTGATTTGATTTATCATAATACCAAATTTTCACGGCCTACGAAGCCAAACGTTAGAGTTTTTGATAAGATTAATTTATTGTTTGGGGTACGGAAGTCATGTGATCTATAATTGTGGATACGGAAACTGACAGCGTGTTACGGAAACTGACAAATATATTAAACATAAATATAAAAACTTACCTTTTTATGACCAAAACCGAAATGGCGGCGTGAAAATAATCATTTGACTTCCGTATCTGAAATCGTTCAGTTGTCTCACACGTTGTAACGTAGTAGCCATATAGGCGTACAGTGTTCCTTCTGTCTGCCTATTTATAGCAATTGTGTGCCTATGATTAGATGATTCTAACAAGAATTCCGCCACGGAAGCGTTGTCGCGCCTACCGAGGCATTTGACCGTGAACATTACAAGTAAATAAATTACCTTGACCGTCAGAATTTGGATGTGGGGGTGTGTGTAATGAAGCATCATCCGTAGACAAACATTGATGCGAAATATTATCAATGTCTGGAAAGGGGTTAAAGAGATATTGTGAAAAAACAATAACTTTAACGCATTTCTGTTACAAAACCGGTGAACATTACAAGGAAATAAATGACCTTGACCTTCAAAATTTGGATGTGGGGGTGTGCGTAGTGAAGCATCATTCCTAGACAAACATTGATGTGAAATATTATCAAAGTCTGGCAATGGGTTAAAGAGATATTGTGAAAAAACAATAACTTTAACGTATTTCTGTTACAAATCCGGTGAACATTACAAGTAAATAAATGACCTTGACCTTCAAAATTTGGATGTGGAGGTGTGCGTAATGAAGCATCATTCCTAGACAAACATTGATGTGAAATATTATCAAAGTCTGGCAAGGGGTTAAAGAGATATTGTGAAAAAACAATAACTTTTAACGCATTTCTCTTACAAAACCGGTGAACATTACAAGGAAATAAATGACCTTGACCTTCAGACTTTGAATCTGGGGGTCTGCGTAATGAAGCATCATCCCTAGACAAACATTGATGTGAAATATTATCAATGTCTGGCAAGGGGTTAAAGAGATATTGTGAAAAAATAATAACTTTAACGCATTTCTGTTACAAAACCGGTGAACATTACAAGGAAATAAATGACATTGACCTTCAACATTTGGATGTAGGGGTGTGCGTAGTGAAGCATCATCCCTAGACAAACATTGATATGAAATATTATCAGTGTCTGGCAAGGGGTTAAAGAGATATTGTGAAAAAACAATAACTTTAACGCATTTCTGTTACAAAACCGGTGAACATTACAAGTAAATAAATGACCTTGACCTTGAGAATTTGGATGTGGGGGGGGGGTGTGCGTAATGAAGCATCATCCGTAGACAAACATTGATGTGAAATATTATCAAAGTCTGGCAAGGGGTTAAAGAGATATTGTGAAAAATACAATAACTTTAACGTATTTCTGTTACAAAACCGGTGAACATTACAAGTAAATAAATGACCTTGACCTTGATAATTTGGATGTGGGGTGTGCGTAATGAAGCATCATCCCTAGACAAACATTGATGTGAAATATTATCAATGTCTGGCAAGGGGTTAAAGAGATATTGTGAAAAAACAATAACTTTAACGCATTTGCCTTACAAAAAAACCGGACGACGCGGACGACGACGACGACGACGACGACGCGGACGACGACGACGACGACGCGGACGACGACGACGACGACGACGACGGAAAATACGACGACTATAGTCGTGCCTCTGCTAAAGCAGGCGCGACAAAAATAAAGAATGAAAATTCTCATTCTATAAATAGTGGTCTAAAATAAAGAATGGAAATTCTCATTCTATAAATAGTGGTCTCACCACAGGCGATTGAAGTTCCCTCCACATTCAGAGCCCCCCCCCCCCCTCCACCCCCACCCATACTAATAATATATATATATAGTCTATATATACATACTATTCGGACCAGATTGATTTATCTAAGGGGCTATGTGGGTGGGGAGTTCAATCGCCTGTGGTTTCACTAAAAAGCGACGCAAACAATAATATGAAATAGCACTACCTATGATAGCACTACTATCAGCGAGAACTCGACAGACAAGAACTACTCGCAAAACTTGATAATGAGAAAAAATCCAACTTTTAATTTCGACAACAAGCCGAACAATCGACATCGCGCCTCAACACTGAACTTCAGAAAAAGACTGAACTACTTGGAGAAAGGGATAACACCGTGAATCTGCTAGAACAACGATGTACACAGCTCTCGGCTGAAATCCTGAAGTGTAAAGAGGAACTTCTAGCCGAGAACATTCATAGTGCTAATGCTACTAATATTAGCAACAGATTATTTAGTGAGGTAGCTCCGTCAAACAATACTACCGGTAGTCAGACAAATAGCAATACTAATGACATACATATTAGTAACCATGGTAACAATATTCAGGTTAATCATGCTAATAGCCAAAACAATACGTGGGGTAATAATGGTGAATGAATGTTTGTTTTGCCAGAAAATGTCATATCTCCAACATATACAAATCTACCTGTCTCCCTATATTATAACCTGGCATTTTGTGCGAACTGCGTGGGCATGTACGTTTAAACTTTGTAATTTTATTTATTTATTGTTTAAATACATGTAACAATTAACACGGTAGTGATGGTAGTATTTATCAAAAATCATACCCGCGATATATATATATAGTGCATATAGTTCTAAATATAATTAATTCATTGAAGTAAATAATGAAATTTGAAACAGTATACGTACATACAGCGTCTGGGACACAGTAACTAGTTTACGTTGTTGTCTAATCCTCTCCGCTTAGAGTGTGCGCGGTTGCTAGTTACTCGGCTTTTTATTATTATTTTCAAATGTGAAAATTTCATTTATTTCTGGACGTGGAAATACCTGACCTATTTCACATATAGCTAGCAAAGTTACACAATGGACCGGATACAGGTGAATCATAAGCAGGTGTAGCTGGGTGTACAATTATTAATAAGTATATTTAGAAGCCAGCATTACGCACCTTTCTATTATTAGACCCACGCATGGGCGTCATCGGCATTTTTGAAAAGGTCGTTTGGCTTTCAGCTGTGAAGCAACCGAAATGTGCAAGGGTCCCAAGGGCGGATTCACGGAGGGGAAAACCCAGCGCGCGTCCCCTTAAAATTCGGTGAGTGACTATATTATTGCTCTAAAATGCGCCAGAACGCAGCAAAATGGGATGTAGATATCAAAAATAGTCCTGAGAGCCGGACCCACCTAGCGGTATCCCGAGCTCCGCTCGGTCGACAAATGAACGGTGCTAGTTCGAAAATATAGTATATATCACTAATTGAATGGGTGATATCTCCTATTCGAAAGGGTGATATCACCTATTAAGAATGAATCGAATGAATCATATCACCTATTCGAAAGGGTGATATCACCGATTCAGAATGAATCGGTGATATCATCCTTTCGAATTGGTGATATAACCTATTCGAAAGGGTGATATCACCGATTCAAATCTGAATAGGTGATATCACCCATTCAAATGGGTGATATCACCCATTTGAATGAGTGATATCACCCTTTAGAATGGGTGATATCACAAAGCGCTATTAAAATCCAAACGGCATTCCATATTAATCCGGCTACGCCCGAAGTTCTTTTGTTAGCCGGGAACCTTATGTTCCCACATTGACACGTGTTGAGTATACTAATACTCTGAAACTGTGAAATGCCAGCTTAATTCGGTCGTACCCACCCGTCCCTAAAAATAATTCGCATGTGACTTACATGTAGTTATACCCCCGGCAGTACAGCTTCCGTCCGTCCGTAAGATTTGCGCTAAACTTGTTGTTTGACTGTCCAGCGATATCAGTGATCTTCTGCTAACTTGATTTAGTTTTATTGATGCAAAATTAATTTCTGGACAATGTCATGTAATTTTGTACATAGTTTTTGTCCGTGCCAAGTTTATATCAAGAAACAGTACAAGCTTCCATTCCCACGAGATACGATCTCGCTCACGTGAGATAGGATTTCGTTAGCTATCTCGTTCCCATGACATAGTCAGCCAATCAAAAGGTAGCACCATTGTCATTCATTATGATGGAGTAATATGTGCTATTCTATTGGCTGATTAGGTCGTTCGAACAAGATGCGAACCAGATGCTATCTCGTGAGGTCGAGATGCTATCTCGTAGGAACGAGATCCTACGTCTATATAATAAGTACATATAGCCTTTGTGATCTCTCCAGTCGTCTACATAATAAGTACATATAGCCTTTGTGATTCCTCCAGTCAGCGTTTGTCGTCTATATAATCAGTACATATAGCCTTCGTGGTTCCTCCAGTCAGCATTTTGTCGTCTATATAATAAGTACAAATAGCCTTTGTGGTTCATCAAGTCAGCCTTTGTCGACTATATAATAAGGACATATAGCCTTTGTGGTTCTTCCAGTCAGCCTCCGTCGCCTATATAATAAGTACATAATAATAGCCTCTGTGATCCCTCCAGTCAGCCTTTGTCGCCTATGTAATAAGGACATATAACCTTTGTGGTTCTTCCAGTCAGCCTTTGTCGCCTATATAATAAGTACATATAGCCTTTGTGATAATCCCTCCAGTTAGCCTTTGTCGTCTATATAATAAGTACATATAGCCTTTGTGATCCCTCCAGTCAACCTTTGTCGTCTATATAATAAGTACATATAGCCTTTGTGCTCCCTCCAGTTAGCTTTTGTCGCCTATATAATAAGTACATATAGCCTTTGTGATCCCTCCAGTTAGCCTTTGTCGTCTATATAATAAGTACATATAGCCTTTGCGATCCTCCAGTTAGCCTTTGTCGACGATATAATAAGTACATATAGCCTTTGTGATGCCTCCAGTCAACCTTTGTCGTCTATATAATAAGTACATATAGCCTTTGTGATACCTCCAGTCAGCCTTTGTCGTCTATATAATAAGTACATATAGCCTTTTTGGTTCTTCCAGTCAGCCTTGGCCGTCGATATAATAAGTACATATAGTCTTTGTGGTTCCTCAAGTCAGCCTTTGTCGACTATATAATAAGGACATAATATTATAGCCTTTGTGGTTCCCCCAGTCAGCCTTTGTCGCCTATATACTAAGTACATAAGTATATCCTTTGTGGTTCTTCCAGTCAACCTTTGTCGTCTGTATAATAAGTACATATAGTATTTGTCGTTCCTCAAGTCAGCCTTTGTAGACTATATAATAAAGACATATAGCCGTTCTGGTTCCCCTAGTCAGCCTTTGTCGCCTATGCAATAAATACAAGTAGCCTTTGTGGTTCCTCCAGTCAACCTTTGTCGTCTATTTTTTAAGTACATGTAGCCTTTGTGGTTCCTCCGGTTACAGTGTGCCGTCTATTTTTAAGTACATATAGCCTGCGTGGTTCCTCCGGTCTCAGTGTGTCGTCCATTTTGAATTACATATAGCCTTTGCGGTTGTCCAGTCAGCCTTTTTCGTCAAAATAATAAGTACATATGGGCCGCGTCATGCGAAAACCGGGCTTAATGACAAACATTTCATTTTTCATATTCTGAATAGCGCCTCTTTTAAAAGGCATATACCACAAAAAAAATCAATGTATCTCAATTATTTTTCATGTTACATGTATTTTTGTCACGTGGTAGAAGTGCAAACGACGTTTTAGCTCAATGACGTCGCAATTACGACGTTAACATTAACGGGCGACTTCAACGTCAATAAGAACGTTTAAGCGTTATGGAGTAGTAAACGAATAGGCTGCCATGTAGGTTGATTTTAAGTTATGTATGTATACTTGTATGCTATTAGTGAATAATTGACAAACGACACGTAACCTTGGGCAAAGTCAACATTATCTTGTGTGTACATTTTGCACAACTACGAACGCCAAACATATATGAGCCGCGCCGTGCGAAAACCGGGCTTAATGACAACATTTTCAGTTTTTACTTTTTTGCGTATTCTGAATTGTATATCTTTTAAAAGCCATATGCTGCCAAAATTATCAATGTATCCCAATTATGTTTCATTTTAGAAGTAGTTTTATGACGCGTGGTAAAAACTTATATGACGTTTTAGATCAATGACGTCGAAATTACGAAGTTTTTATCAACGGCGTATACAAGGGGTGTTGATCCGGACAAGTCCTATAGATTTGTCATCTTTGATCGCATGTCAACCAAATTTGGATATCTCGTAGCCTGGCCAAGTGTCTCCCATTATGGATATTTATGTCATTATATACCTGCGTGTCTACCTCCATTTATGATATAATGAGTGGCATTAAATGGCATATAATTCGCTAAGTACTGGATATAATTGTTCAAAAGTCTCGATTTACCAAGATAATAGACGATAATATCGTTGGCACACACTAGATTGTTCATATTTAAGATTATTTAGGAATCAAAGTGCAGTGTAAGCGAATACTTCGCTGATATGTAGCCAGTTAAATTATGCGTTCACCATTTTGAATTCATAAGGACAACCGACGGAAAAGAGTAAAACTGTCAAAGAACGACAGTTAGGCGACAATGTACAGCGCCTGAAGCATTTATAAGTCATTGATGCTGCGAGGAACTCGTGCAAGTATCCTTACTATAATATTTTGTCACGACACCATGGCCATAACGTCAAACAATGTATTCAGTTCAATTGACGTTCATCAAGTACGTGACGTCAAGTCATGACGTCAATAATATATGTACCGAGGTACAAGGTATCGCGTCTCATATTAGTGAAAGTTTCAGTAAGTTATCGTTTTCCGTTTTCTGTTCACACTTAATGTTAACTGACACCAGTAAACGTAAATGGGAGGGCAAACTGTGAACTTTTACGGCGACGCTAGACAATTTGAAACGTCATTTTTCCGACGTCGTTTACCGCTTTTCATGACGATGTCATTAAGCCCGGTTTTCGTATGGCGCGGCCCATATAGCCTTTGTGGTTCCTCCAGTCAGCCTATGTCGTCTATTTTCTAAGTACATATAACCTTTGTGATCTATTATACATATAGCCTTTGTTGTGCCTCCAGTTAGCCTTTGTCATCTATTTGTTAAGTACATGTAGCCTTTGTGGTTCCTCCAGTAAGCCTTTGTCGTCTATTTTTAAGTACATATAGCCTTTTTGGTTCCTCCAGTCGGCCTTTGTCGTCTGTATAATAAGTACATATAGCCTTTGTGGTTCCTCCAGCCAGACTTTGTCGTCTATATACTAAGTACATATAGCATTTGTGGTTCCTCCAGCCAGACTTTGTCGTCTATATAATAAGTACATATAGCCTTTGTGGTTCCTCCAGCCAGACTTTGTCGTCTATATAATAAGTACATATAGCCTTTGTGGTTCCTCCAGCCAGACTTTGTCGTCTATATAATAAGTACATATAGCATTTGTGGTTCCTCCTGTCAGCCTTTTTCGTATATTGTATAAGTACATATAACCTTTGTGATCTATTATTTAAGTAAATATAGCCTTTGTGGTTCCTACAGTCAGACCATTAGAAAGATATCAAAGGAAATCTAAACAAACATGATGTACGTCACACCGTACGGAAACACGTGATCCCACACAATCACAAAGTGAAAACTATAGGATCGGCGATGTTCATTCGTACTTCCGCATTTGCCGACTATTTTCTTTGTCGATATAGCCTTTGTGGTGTCATCTGTCAGCCTATGTCTACTATTTTCCATATGAATATATCCTTTGTGGTACCATCTATTAGCCTTTGTCGACTATTTTCTATGTCGATATAGCCTTTGTGGTGCCATCTGTCAGCCTTTGTCGACTATTTTCTATGTGTGTGTAGTCAATGAGTGCCCGAGTCTCTACTCCTTCGATGCCAATTACATCTACATTTACATCACCGACCAGTCTGGACATTAGGTTTTCATTAGGGCTGGTATGACATTTGATGCCGCTGATCTGCCCTTTGACAGTGGCATATGCTAGCTTAAAGACCCATCTGGCCTAGTTTGTGGTTGTTCTGGCGCTCGAACCTGTGGTTCCGGTTTCTGGTTCTTCTTCCTGGAATACCACGTTCCCCCCTGACTTCTGTTCCTGTTCATGTTGTTCATATTCTGCTCCATTCTTTCCACCCGGGCTAGCAAGTCAGCGAACATACTCGTGTCTTTCTTCAACTGGATCTGTTGCTGTAGTATTGTCTCCTGATTCTCTTTTCCTGATCTCATCGCTTTACTGTCTTTCCTGTTCGTCTCAATCTCACATTCCTCTGAGCGTATTTTCTTTCGTAGAACTTCGAAGTTTCTTTCTGTTTCAAATGCCATGCGGGTCGCATTCCTTAGCTCATCGCTCTGTAATCCCCTCCAGAATTTGATCCTCAACATTTCATTCCTCTATTCTATGAATTTGGCCCTTCCTAATCGCTTTCTGGAGGATTCCCCATGACGTCACCGTCTCTTTATCAGTCTGTCTGGAGCTGTAAATCTGCTGTAGAAAAGATTCTCCGCTGACCACGTTGGCAAATACACTCTCCATCTTCTCGATGATTGCATGATCCGTCGCATATGGTCCCAGTGGTAGGAGTACCCGTTTCGCTTCTCCTTTGAGAGACTGTCGGATGGCTTGGCTAACCAGGTAGTCTGGGTAGGTGTTCCTGATGCACTCAACCTCCAATGTCCAAATCTCAAACGAGCACTCATTCTTGGGGATTGGTTCCGTCCCAGAGAAAGAGGTTACGGTTGGCTTGACATAAACATTTCCTGGCCCATCCTTGTTCATCAGAAATGTGTTACCCAATCTGCTTCTTGACTGATCCGTCGGTATCTGCTCGGATTCCTTTTGTTGCTCCTCGTTCCTCTGGATCTCTTCTTGTATGGCGTGTGCCAGTCTCTGCTCGGCTTCAAAGAGCATCCCTAAACGATCTGTTGTGGGATTATGTTCTTGTTGCCTCTGTATAGCAGCTTCCCAATTCATTAGGCGTTCCTGTTGATCGTGCTTCCCTTGTTCCCTTTCTCGTTGCTGAGTGGCACACTTTCTTAGTTCCATGTGCTCTTGTTATTTTCGTATCCTCTCTTGGACTGCACGTTCCCTTATGTCATCCTCTTCTTTCAAATCCCTTAACGTCTGCTCCCTTTGTCCATTTTTCAGCTGAGCTTGTATCTCTTGCTCTATTTTCCGTTGCTCAGCGGCTTGTCTTTGTAGTTCCCTCTGTTCTTGTTCTCGCTCTTTCAGTAACATTGCTCGTTATTCATACTCCTTTCTATCATCCTCTGCCCTCAAGTTCATTAGCACCTGTTGTCTTTGCTCCCCTTCCATCTGTTTCTGTCTCCTTTCCAGCTCGTACATCCGGTCGATTCTTTTCTGTTCATCCGTTTCCTGTCTCCGTTGTTCCATCAATAGATCTTCTTCCTTCGTTTTCATCAGAGTGTATTCCCTTCTCCAATTGTCCTCCATATGTCGCTGTTTGGACTCTATAGCGTGTAGTCTACTTATTCTATTTCTTTCTTCATCTATCAGCCGTTGATTCTCCAACTCCATCTCTTGTTCCTTCCTCCTCAGAAACAGGATTCTCTCTCTGACTCTTTGTTCAGGTAGTGACTTAGTAGTCGCGGTTCTGGGTAACTACTACCGACTGCAACCTTCTCACGGGGTGCCGTGTCGATTTGCTGTGTAGCTTCTCATCATAGCCGGATAAGGTATTAAATTCCATACACAGACTCCAATTCATCCGAAAAGCTGTCAGACTTTCGTACCGCTTTTCCTGTGGTGAGAGGTGTTGACGCAGATCGGTCCTGTTTATGATACCTGTCTACGGAATCATCTCCGAGAGTCAGCTTGCTGACAGGACTGGTATCACATATACGTGTGTTGGGTTCAGTAGTCACCTTGTACGACGTCGTACCTGATGGACTCTGACCAACAGCGTTTGCTGTACCTTTCCGTTGTTCCACGGAGCTGTCTACCTTCTGTCCATCGTCTCTGACATCTCTGCATCTCATCTCCTCCTCTGCTCTTAACAGCTCCCTGTTCTTCCGCCTAACAACTCTTTCGTCCATACTGGTATCTGCCAACTGTAATCGCTCCATCCGACTGTCTATATCTTCGACATAGCCAGTCCATTCTTCATTCTCTGCATCTACCATAGCTATCTCCGCTTTCAAATTTCTGAGCTCTCGTTCTCCGATTCTCACCATTATTATTGTCAAGGCGCGAGAAAATAGGGGACAGCAGATTACAAAAAATAATATGGGGATTGAAATACTCGTCAGGAAGCTAGTCAGCTACCCGCCTATTTTCACACAAGTGGTGTAAGTGTCACTTAAATGTTATCTCACTAGTCTATGACAAGATCAATTATCTGGTAGGTTGTTCTCATCTAAGGTTTCAAATGAAAATGTTGTAGCAGCATATAATTCAAGTTGACACCAAAGTACATGTACCCATGTCCAACAGTGTCTAAATTATCTTCAAGCTACCGGACTAAAACACATTTGGATATTTAGTCCCTTTAGTCGATTGATGGAAAATTAGCACGCAACTAATTTTCACCTGGCTGCTGCACTAAGTTGAATTGTAGCAAATTAGTATACAACTAATTTACTAAGTCGTCTGGTAGAAAATTGGAAAATTATCACGCAACTAATTTTCATCTGGCTGCTGCACTAAGTTGAATTGTAGCAAATTAGTATACAACTAATTTACTAAGTCGTCTGGTAGAAAATTGGAAAATTAGCACGCAACTAATTTTCATCTGGCTGCTGCACTAAATTGAATTGTAGCAAATTAGTATACAACTAATTTACTAAGTCGTCTGGTAGAAAATTGGAAAATTAGCACGCAACTAATTTTCATCTGGCTGCTGCACTAAATTGAATTGTAGCAAATTAGTATACAACTAATTTACTAAGTCGTCTGGTAGAAAATTGGAAAATTAGCACGCAACTAATTTTCAACTGGCTGCTGCACTAAGTTGAATTGTAGCAAATTAGTATACAACTAATTTGCTAAGTCGTTTGGTAGAAAATTGGAAAATTAGCACGCAACTAATTTTCATCTGGCTGCTGCACTAAGTTGAATTGTAGCAAATTAGTATACAACTGATTTACTAAGTCGTTTGGTTCTGAAATGAATTTCGATTTTCAAAATTTATCCGCTAAGTAAATCCTCACCAGGTTCCGCACTGAACTCCGCCTTCCGAAATTTAACTGAACTCGTTTCAGCTGCTGCGCTAAATTTCGATTTTCGAAATCTCTCCAACAAAATGTTCACCAAGCTGCTGCACTAAATTTCGATTTTCAAAATTTATCCACTAAGTAAATCCTCACCAGGTTCCGCACTGAACTCCGCCTTCCGAAATTTAACTGATTTAATGGAACTGGGGTGAGGGGGTCGGATAAGGTCAATAAATCAACAACCAATTAGGCCACCACTGCTATGAGCCTTTTATTAGTTAACCCAGTGGCCTCTACTACATGCAATGTGGGGACCGGGGTATCAACAGGTCAACAATAATTTGGTGGAACCATCAATAATCAAGCACTTGCTATTTTGTGTCACCCAATGACCAATCACTATCCCTGCGAGCCTCTTCAAAATCCGCTCTGGTGGTTTAGGTTTAGGTATCCTGCGATTCAGCAAATTGATTATGCAATTAGTGTACTAATCAATAAACAAAATCAATATTGCTATGCTATAAGTATTTCGTACATATATTATAGAAATATTAACATTGTCAAACGCCGCATCTTAACTAATTTATTTACTTTAGGAATAAATTAGTGAAATCAATATTGCTATGCTATAATGTAATTATACATATATCATAGAAATACTGACGTCATCGTATGTTGTCAAATTAATGAGATATTCTTGTTTTCTTTTTTTTTTCTTTTCTTTTTTCTTTTTTTTTTCTTTTTTTGGTTAAGGTTTAGTTTTAGCACCGAGCCTCTCGTTTGTATTTCCCTAAATCCTACCTAGGAAATTTTACATAACAATTTACAAAAGGCCATATGCATCATTGACTGATCAAACTTCATTGATACGTATCAATCGCAATTTAGTTCCGAGCCTCCTTTATTTACAAAAATTGCCAATCCTGTAAACTGCAAATAAAGTAATATGAGTTCAGTCTAAACTGTAGAAGAAGAAGTAGCTGACAAGTACCTTCCTGTACTGATCCGTCTACTGTCAGTGTGCGGGTTAGTTTGGGGGCATTATTAGTGCCATGCAACTGGGGAAAGTGAAATTAGTGATTGTACCGGGGTGCGAGAGAATTTATTTATTGAATTATTTTCAGCAATTTATAGTTTACCATTACAAAACACACTACTTCTTCAATCTGAAGAGTTCAGAGCCACTCAAGCAAACAATGCCTAAAATGTTTACGAATAGTGTGTTTTGTTCCTGTGCACTATAAATTACCACATGTTCCTGTCAATTGTAATACCACTTAGTGAGTTGTCAATTATATCATTTACTGAAGTCAATTGTAATTTGTATCACCTACTAAATTGTCAATTGCATCACCTGTGAATTGTCAAATGCATCACCTGTGAATTGACAAATTATTGTCACCAACAGATCTGCATTTACAGATCAGATCTTCAACCTTACAGATATTCCCACACAGTGAGCATAGATCTACAGGCCAACACACACACAAACCGAAAGTACACAATAATAAACTGTATTATATACATGCGTTTTAACACAGTGCGAGCAATGTATGCACGTCATTTGCATGAATAGTGTGATCAGACAGCTTTAGATTTGTTCACTATGTTGGAAATCTGTCATGAAAAAGATCAATTCAAACATGAATAGTACATGAATGTTTCAAAAGTGTTCAATGTTTACAAAAACGGCTCACCCATCTCCGGAATTACCAGGTCTATTTATAATCGTGACTTCATGACTGTCTTGATATACAGTCATGACGGCTTGCTTTTGTAAAGTGGTATCTCAAAATCGCCACGGCTTTGAGGAAGATTTTCAATACTTTCTATGGGCAAAATTGCATTAATATATACGTTATATTGTTAATTATGCTCTCAAAATTGATTATTACCTTATCTCAAGTGCCGATTCTTTGTAGTATCTCTCCAATATCCATTTAAATTTTTAAAATAAATCAAAACGTTCTTCCAACAATGTGAACTGCGTAATTGATTAATTTCCGGTTGCTTGAAAATGGGTGTAAATCTATGCCCGGATAAAATATAGTGACAATTTTACGTCTATTACTTATTAGCGCAAAGGATTAATTCTACAAAAATGGGTATTAAAATAGGTTAAACGACAAACCATATATTTGCTTCACAAATGCATGATTTATTTCTCTATTACTTATGCTTATGATAATAGTATTGTAGCTTGCCCGTTGTTGTAGTTTATTTGTAGGGACCCGCCACTGTCTTATCTGTCAACGTCGAATAATTATGGTGGAATAACGACCGTCTTCAATTATTATAGGCTACAAATATGTAGACACCTGTCATTGGGGATATTGACTTAAATGTTGTGCATAGTGTCATGGTTCGTATGTAGGTCACTATCGGAAAGTTGTGTGTATCTGGCCCGGTTCACTCTTCTTTCTACCTGTTCTAATAGGCTGGTGCGCAAAATTGCTTAACATGTTATTACAGTTTGTTACCCTACTAATGATTTACACACTAATTTCTGAATTACAACAATCTAATGCATAGTGAAATTTAATTAATGTTTTTTTTTATTCGTGTAAATGCCTTTTCGAAGGTGTTCATTAAATATAGTTTTATTAGTAGGGTTAGAAACGAAAAATAACAATAAAATTTAAAATTATTGGCAGTGGGGGGGGGGGGGCAGTGTTGAAGGACATACACTATATTTGCCGTAAAAAAAACTGCATTACAAACATTCCAATGTTATATAGGATGTCTTTGCACTATTTATCTCACTTGTTTACTCATGTTTTGTTAACTGTCTGTTGTAGAGCTTCAGCAAATAAGGAACACCGAAACGATCGACAGGTTTGCGGTGTGGCGAGATACCCACGAGGTTCAGGCATGATCTACGGAAGAAATAAAACACTTCGTTGCTGATACATATTACTTTCCTACTTGCTTAAATAAAACAGTATAACAGTAAAATGCGGTTTTGTTTCATATATGACATGGTTAGCAGTAGTATGATGTATGTGACAATACAATTTTAATTCAGTACTAACAACAAAGACGGCACACCGTTAAAATATATAAATGTTACATTACACAGCCCCATCTTTCCAATCAATGCATATGGGAATTATTTATGAGTACAGGTTTAATGGCGGAAAATATAAATTGTATTCGCTCCAGTCGCATACAGCTTTATTGGTGCGATCTTTACACTGTCTATACGCTTGTCGGGACTAAACCGTATACATTTTATATTCGAAGATAATACGCATGTATTTACTTCATACAGCATACTGAATTTAAACGTCCATCACGTTATGTTTTGACGCATTTCCCTAGTCGTGTGTCACAAATTTAGCTCAACGTCATTCAATGCAAAATGGCGACGTCCACATTACTTACATTGCATACCTATTTTGTGTGATTCAATTTATGACTTATTTACGATGAGCTTCATTACTGACGTGACAGTTTTCATAATAACCACTTAATCATAATGCATATGACCTACACATTTGTTTGTTGGCATGTTGAATTTGCTGTTGCAACTGTCCAATAAGATGGCGCGAGTAGGGTTCGGGTGGGAAAAATAAAGGCCAAAAGGACACTTTATACGTTACTTCGCATTTATATTAAGGTATTATAGGTATAAATATAATTATTCAGTGCGGTTTATTATGATACATGGTTGCGGTATAACTGCACGTAGTGGATATAAGAAGTCAATAATATTATATTTCTTATATTTAAGGGTGGCAAATCGCTGTAAAGCCTTCCATACGTGGCAGTCGATAATATAGGCAGGTTTAGCATATACTGGGTAGCTGGGTTCGTTCTCATTATACGTGTCAATCGGATTATCAAGATACACAGCACACACACGTACACTCATCTTCTTTATTATGGAAGATTGTACAACCACTTCCCAATCTTAAATATAATTATAATGTAAGTATGTAAGTGACACATACGTGTCAATTGTGGTAAAGGGTCAATAACTATCAAACAAATACTAATATCACTCGAACGAGCATATTAATACAATCTAGTGTGTGGGAAATTAGTGTGTGGGTTATGGGCGAGCGACACCTAGATCCGCGCATGCATTTCAATAATGTTACGCTACTGTGTAAGCAAGAATGATTGGCAGTATTACTTTTGACTATTTGGGAATGTGCCTGTATACTTTCAATAAATAAAAAAATGTTGTCAACACAGAAATTTTAAAAGTGGTACACATGTATGGTGTCATATATCTGCCATGTAATTCACAATTAAATTATAACGTCATACGTAAGTTGTGTTAATGTGCAATGTAATTTATTTTAATTACATAATTACATATCGTATCAATAAACTTGGTATTTCATGAAGACGACATAAATTGTGCGATGTAGTTGTCACACGAAATGTATTAATAAATTATACGCTATACTTGCGACAAATCTCATAAGCCCCATTTATCCTTTCATAGCCAGATACAGGTCACTGAAAAATATTGCCATACGATAACTCGCTCCAATCTGGAACAGTGCTGTCATATTTTTAACGCAAATTACTTTTAAAATGTTCTAAGTTATTAATTGTAACGTACGTTGAAAAGGTAAATTAACACTAAAGTGTGTATCTGCAGAGGATAACAAATTATCATTACGTTACCATTATCACTGGCACAAAAAATTACATGTTATTATATTTTACATGATATGGTATCCCTAGGACACGATTCATCTCGCCTAAAGCATGTATGTCTGATACAGAATTGAACCCATGATTCGAAACATCAAAACGTTTTGTAAACTTTGAGTCCATTGTTATAGAACATTAACTTATTTGCGGACGATCTGTAAATAAGGGAGATAACTATGGTTGAACAATCCAAAATTAATTACACATTAGATTCCCTTGACTTTGTCATGTGTATGTGGGGTTGATAAAAAGTTCCAATACCGACATTGTATATTTTGCATTTACTTATAAATTGTGGATACATTTTAATATACACGGTGCGCCATCGTGTGGTTTGCCAAGGGCGTGGCGCCATGTTTTTATAT
Source organism: Conchocele bisecta (assembly GCA_029237695.1). Lineage (NCBI taxonomy): Eukaryota > Metazoa > Mollusca > Bivalvia > Lucinida > Thyasiridae > Conchocele > Conchocele bisecta. The sequence goes on from CM055280.1 coordinate 60,680,401, forward strand.
GCGTTTACAGTATATTTACTTTCATATATATATCATTTCAACCATAGAGGTCAGACAGAGAATATTTCCGCATATTTTAACACTGTAGATATAGATGAGCCGTCTGATAACAACCCGTTTCATCAGTAGCATGATGGACGTGTAACATTGGAGGATGCATTTGGTGGTGTGAGTGTATTGCTGGAAATGTAAAAATGGGAGGGAGCTGTTGCCAAAAATAACAAGAATATAATGTATTACTTTCCGATAAACTTTGAATGGAAGCATTATACATTACACAGTATTTTAAAGTCAATTGCTGTCAGTGGTAGTATACTGAGTAATAAAACAACAGTGACCACTTTATAATGTATTGATCATGAATAGTCTTTATCTCTACCTACTCAGGTATATTTACGTACGTAGTTGTTGTGCACGTGTTGTACGTGTATGTACCTTATCTAGCTCAATATATTCACATATACATGCTTATTTTCTTCCGGCAAATAAATTTCCGCATACAAATAAAAAACTACATGTTATGTCTACAGTGTCCACAGTGTCCACAGTGTCCACACATGTAGCACGCCATATGAATGTACCGCGTGGTCTCCGAACATAGCCGAACGACGTTATACAACGTGACCCAATTTCTGTCTTTTTTACATTTTAATTTCTTCAATACATTTATAAAACTAACTCGAATGTTGATGATGCATAGTACACGAACTACGTTAGTGTATGCGTAATATGATCACATAGGAGGTTTTAAAGTTTTAAAAGTCGTTGAAAATCAGTGTCCGTGTATTGCCGATATTCAAGATATGCACATGCTCTTCATGACCTAGACTTGTTGTTTGAAAAATAAATGTGCGATGTAGTTGTCACACGCATTACGCAAACACGTCTTATTTGGAATTAATAAATCACTGAACTACTTTCGGCAAGGGAGATAATCAATATCACGCGAACTATTTTCATACGAGCCAAGCGGATTGTTCTGTTTATGATTAGGATATATAGTTTTAAGCTATCTCCTGTGATATATAATGATACATTACTTTGTTATGTTATGGGTACTAATACATGTTGTTTCAATAGCGTATCTCTGTAACGATATTGTTGTAGATGGAGTTGCAAATAATTTAATAATTATTACGTTCAAATGGTGGCGTAATACTGATAGCACTTCTGTATAACTGTGATTGTCATAAATGGCGCAACAGTCGTGAGGTTAAGGTCGCCGACTTTAATGATTTAATTACCGATTCCCGAAAGGGTCGGGGGTCAAACCTCGACGTGGTATAAAAAAAAATTCTCCATATATATTATTTTTGTGATTTTAATATTTTTTAATATTTTCACAATTTTATGATTTTAATAAAAATACCTATAAATTGATAGAAACTGACCAACAATTAAAGTGTCTGTCTTTAAGTAATATATACACAGACAGTTTGTTACTGATGTTTTAAGTTTAAGTAATATATACACAGACAGTGTTACTGTTTTTTTTTTAGTTTTTTTTTTAAATTTGAGGTACTGTCTATACTGTCTATACCATATAATGTTTTTACTGTCCCAAAATCTTTTTTTTTTGGCTGTTACAATTAATTAATTTTCGGACAGCAAACATTTTTTTATGAATTTGAAATAATTATTGTCCTCCATCTGCTCACAACACTGTTCGAACTGCGCCTGTGGCTACCACGATCAGAATTCACTGGCCGCAAACACAGTAGCCATCGGCGTCTATTTATTAAATTATTATTTTGTATTTAATTTGAATTCCGCGTGAACGCTGCATTTTGTGTCAACACCATTTACAGAAAATATTGGTGATTTTCTAAACGAATATCGGAGAAATGCGGCTATATATTTTGTAAATTTTCAACACCATTTACGGAAAAAAGATTACTGATTTATTAAAACAATATCGGCACAACTAAATACGGTGATAGAATTTTTGTCAACTTTTCAACACCATTTCCGGAAAATATTACTGATTTTCTAAAAACAATATCGGCGAAGGTGTACTGAACTACTCTTTATTTTAAATAACCAGCCGTCTAATAGATCTGTGTATAATCGAGAGTATATCATTAATTGTCATGTTGTCTCCGACAGTGAGGTGTTGCGGCACACATCAAAACGACACGTCAATTTCAAAACATTGCCTAAGGGTCACAGCTGTGTGGTGTCATCAGATCAACACCTCGTCACACACAACTACGCATTATCGATTTTTTCCCCACACAAAGCGACGTGTATTTACAACTAGATCTGTGTAATGTGTCGGGTGTAGCCAAAGACCATACATAAATTCGTAATTAGTCAGATGTATTTCTTATATTTAAGGGTGGCAAATCGCTGTAAAGCCTTCCATACGTGGCAGTCGATAATATAGGCAGGTTTAGCATATACTGGGTAGCTGGGTTCGTTCTCATTATACGTGTCAATCGGATTATCAAGATACACAGCACACACACGTACACTCATCTTCTTTATTATGGAAGATTGTACAACCACTTCCCAATCTTAAATATAATTATATGTAAGTAGTCTGAACATTCTGCAGAGAAATCTGAATTGGACGGAATCGAGCGTTGTTTAAACTTAGTCCGGTTCATATTCACAGGTCAAAATATGAACTGAAAATGGCGCTTTGTGTGACAGAAATCCGTACGCGGACGAATAAAAAAATATTTTGTTATAAATATCACATACAGCGAAACAGCGGTAGCATCTACCGTTTTAATAATATGCATACATATTGTAATTAATGTTTAATAGTGATATACTTATGAATAATATACGATACTATGGTTTATACTCCAGCACTATGTTTTTAGGCTGTGTGATTTGCCTCAATATAAACTGGATTAATTAATACTTATATTCATGCGCTTCATGACAACATCATTACATTTAAAATATACAAATATTACTTAAAGGGGTACCGATATGATACATTTTAATAATATAAATATTGAAAATACACATTACAATCGCTTACAACATACGTTATTGATTGAAAATAGTCACTGCATCGTGACCTATTTGACCGCATTACCTATTGCGCCAACCTCATCAAACCCGCTGTTTACATAGGTAACCGTGGGTTTGGTGAGGTAGGCTCGCTAATACAATGTTTGCGTAATGCGAAATGTATTAATAAATTATACGCTATACTTGCGACAAATCTCATAAGCCCCATTTATCCTTTCATAGCCAGATACAGGTCACTGAAAAATATTGCCATACGATAACTCGCTCCAATCTGGAACAGTGCTGTCATATTTTTAACGCAAATTACTTTTAAAATGTTCTAAGTTATTAATTGTAACGTACGTTGAAAAGGTAAATTAACACTAAAGTGTGTATCTGCAGAGGATAACAAATTATCATTACGTTACCATTATCACTGGCACAAAAATTACATGTTATTATATTTTACATGATATGGTATCCCTAGGACACGATTCATCTCGCCTAAAGCATGTATGTCTGATACAGAATTGAACCCATGATTCGAAACATCAAAACGTTTTGTAAACTTTGAGTCCATTGTTATAGAACATTAACTTATTTGCGGACGATCTGTAAATAAGGGAGATAACTATGGTTGAACAATCCAAAATTAATTACACATTAGATTCCCTTGACTTTGTCATGTGTATGTGGGGTTGATAAAAAGTTCCAATACCGACATTGTATATTTTGCATTTACTTATAAATTGTGGATAAATTTTAATATACACGGTGCGCCATCGTGTGGTTTGCCAAGGGCGTGGCGCCATGTTTTTATATGCGTTTACAGTATATTTACTTTCATATATATATCATTTCAACCATAGAGGTCAGACAGAGAATATTTCCGCATATTTTAACACTGTAGATATAGATGAGCCGTCTGATAACAACCCGTTTCATCAGTAGCATGATGGACGTGTAACATTGGAGGATGCATTTGGTGGTGTGAGTGTATTGCTGGAAATGTAAAAATGGGAGGGAGCTGTTGCCAAAAATAACAAGAATATAATGTATTACTTTCCGATAAACTTTGAATGGAAGCATTATACATTACACAGTATTTTAAAGTCAATTGCTGTCAGTGGTAGTATACTGAGTAATAAAACAACAGTGACCACTTTATAATGTATTGATCATAAATAGTCTTTATCTCTACCTACTCAGGTATATTTACGTACGTAATTGTTGTGCACGTGTTGTACGTGTATGTACCTTATCTAGCTCAATATATTCACATATACATGCTTATTTTCTTCCGGCAAATAAATTTCCGCATACAAATAAAAAAATACATGTTATGTCTACAGTGTCCACAGTGTCCACACATGTAGCACGCCATATGCATGTACCGCGTGGTCTCCGAACATAGCCGAACGACGTTATCCAACGTGACCCAATTTCTGTCTTTTTTACATTTTAATTTCTTCAATACATTTATAAAACTAACTCGAATGTTGATGATGCATAGTACACGAACTACGTTAGTGTATACGTAATATGATCACATGGGAGGTTGTAAAGTTTTAAAAGTCGTTGAAAATCAGAGTCCGTGTATTGCCGATATTCAAGATATGCACATGCTCTTCATGACCTAGACTTGTTGTTTGAAAAATAAATGATAACTGCTTCTAAGCTTCTAAAAAGCGACAACAATTTGAAAGTGATTGCATGATTTAGAATAATTTACAAACATTGTCGCATTTGTTGCTCTATTTTGTATTACACTGTATCATGTCAGTATAAGACATTGATCTAAAAACAACAATAAATATCAGTTATTCATTATGACACTACATGTAGGTTTTAAAACCATGTGATCCCACCACATGTCTTTGAAGAGATGGTCAGTATGTTGGTCTCATATGGGTATGTTTGGTGAATTTCGGGTAGATTTGGGTTGATTTCGTTGGTTTTGTGTAATTTACTTAGTTTTGTGCAACTACTAATATAATGCTCAATCATTACACACGGCAGAAGTCGTCATTTTATACTGTCAAAATACCCAAAAAGGAACAAAGGAATGAAACCTTTTTCAATATTTGGCCAATAAACTTTCCAACATGCGTTGCTTTCAGACCGATTATATCATCAATTGTCAACTACACACTCCAATTTCGGGTACTATCGATTTAGGAGACATACAACGATCTGCTGATGCTGATTGAATACGTGAAATGCATTAACTACTCCTACATTTCATTTAAGACATTAAAATCCATACAAGTGCGAGATTTTCTGGCGAGCCCTCAAAGCGGAGATTACACGCGTTGCGCGCCATTTGATTGGATAGCCATTTCCCGTGATGTGTCAAAATCCACTACGACATCCCCCGTCACGCTATTAATAGTGTGTCAGCCAATGAACGTGTGTGTCAGCCAATGAACGTGGCGCTAAAAAGCGGTAAACACGGCTGTGTAACCATATTACTCCGCTTTGAGAGCTCGATCATGTTTCCGAGAATATTTGACGATTTTCAGACGATATATAAATGTTTGGGATTTGTTTTATGGTTATCGGTTAACAAATACATGTAATGGTTTTATTGGTTAAAAACGTATGCGGGTAGCTGCTTCGTTTCTCACCTTGTACATTACCGTACTTATACGTGTAACTCGCTGGAGGTGTCATAAATTGTATGTTGGTAACGACTATCCCAAACTACCAGATATACCGAAATAACCATTAAAATACCTAATTGGATGAATGTACGATGCTACGTTTATTTTTTCACTGGGTATACATGTGCACGTTTGACATGTAGCACGGGTCTTACAAGCTGAATAGGCCGGGCGAGACCGCTCCGTTTTTCATTGGCTGGCTGGAGAAAGGGTCACTTTTCACGTGGGTAATTCACACGACACACGAACAACTAGTCCTCGTCAGTTGTTTAAAATTGACTTAACGGCTTTTATTCAGTATTGTGTTCGCATATAATTCATTATAACACGTAATATGGAGCATAGTGATTCCTCTGATGGCGGGATTGTCATTACCCAGTCTGTGTGTAGCAGTACATGTAATGTGGACGGATGCCGAGTTGAGTGTACGGACATTTCCTCCGACGAGGAGCTGTATAGTGTGATGTCGACCATCGACGTCGTCAATGACACCATTGTAACGACACAGACCAGTATGCCGACGGCGTCTGACGAGGAGTTGGTGAAGTCATGTGGCGTTGCTGAAGCCGGTGACCGTGATGGGAGATTTAAAGAACCAATTGGCGACACACAAATTAAAGAAATTCAAAGTAAAAGGTAAATATAGAGAATAGCCGGTTTATAGTGTCATTTGACTGATCTACTCGTTGGCGCTCCTCTGAACAAGCACATAGTCAATCAAAATCCATTAAACATTCCTGAAGCGTTCTTTGTTTACATTTGCTTCGTCGAGAGTGACCTAAGCATTTTGCAAATACAAACTGTATTAGGTAACGTTATGGTAATACTGTTGGGTCTTCTTCTGAGTACATAACTCTAATTACATTTCATTACATTGCACTACATAAGAGTTATGACGTAGTAGTATTTGTAAATGTGCGTTGTAAGGCAAGTCGAAATAATAATATATTCGAAGGTAATACGCATGTATTTACTTTATACAGCATACTGAATTTAAACGTCCATCACGTTATGTTTTGACGCCTTTCCCTAGTCATGTGTCACAAATGTAGCAACGTTATTCAATGCAAAATGGCGACGTCCACATTAGTTACATTGCATGGCTATTTTGTCTGATTAAATCTACGACTTATTTACGATGAGCTCCATTCGGTGGCGGGGGCATAATAAGACATTTATCCGAGAGTATAATTAAAATTACTTAGCGGGGGCGGGACGAATGTGAATTTGTCACAGAGCGGTAGAGGACCATTCCAGCAATGCGTGTGTGAAATGTGAAGCAGATCCGAGGAAGGAAACATAAATTATAAGCCATTTACCCGAGCGTTAAGGTTTCTAACGCACCAAGTCTGTGCTGTGACCTTGACCCTGGGCTTAGCGGGGGCGGGACGAATGTGGATTTGTCACAGGGCGGTAGAGGACCATTGGAACAATGCGTGTGTGAAAAGTGAAGCAGATCCGAGCAGGGAAACAGAAATGATAAGCCATTTACCCGAGCGTTAAGGTTTCGGCCGGCACGTACGTACGTACGTACGCCGGTAACACTGTATACCATTCGGTGGCGGGGGCATACAAAATGTAGCAAAATTCCACGCATATTTTTATCACCCCTCGTATATAATATGAAACAAAATACGTCATTCAACTGTTATTGTTCGCCAAAGACCAAAACACAATTATATATTCCATGGTATAAGGGAAACAACTCAGAAGTTTCATTCAAGCTTTCTGCTGCGAATAGAAATTGAAAATAGTAAATTAATAAAGGGATGTGAAAAGAATGACCACTACATACATGTGAAAGTATTTTTCGCCAGATGTATTTCGGATAAATATAAAACATTTTAAATATATAAGTAAAGTGAAGAAAATAAAACGAAACCCACACTCCAATAGCCGAATAAAAACGTAATTGTGCGTTAAATTAAAATTATAGTTTAATTTACGACAAATACTTTTAAAATTAACTTAATATATTTATTCATTGACTCGGCTCGGAAACGGTAGGAGTTCCTCGGCTAAGCCTCGTATTCTCTATATATAAGTCTTACCTTCTACTGTGTCTACATCATCTTCCGTGCCCATCTCAGTCCGAATATACACAGCAGCAATCCCCTTTGCATTTAAATTGTCACATTGGCTTATCATCAGAGACACTAATGGACTAATGACAATATAGAAATGTTTTGTATTTGCTTCATGTAAATCTAACAGCAAAGGTGGTAATATATAACAAAGTGACTTTCCAAAACCCGTTGCCGAAAGTTGTTACATGATTAAAAATGTTTAGTAAAATTTCAGTTTGCTCTTTTGTTGGTTCAAATGGAAATTTAGAATGTAATTTAGAAAAATGATCCAAAACATCCAGGCATATTGACATGTAGATGTTGTTATTTATTATGTATGATGGTCATTCAATAAGTAATGACACTTTTTGTCGCGCCTGCTTTATCACCGTCAAACAGTTTGTACCAGCTTCTTCATCATGGTATACGTTTAATATTACTTAACGGATTCATTCAAAAGTTGGACACTTGATCATTGGGAACACCCTCATGTCGCCTTTAACAGTCAGGGGTGTAACTGATTTCAATTATGTTCGGGATAACGTGATAGAGAAATGTTTGCAGGTCATGCATAATTATCTCCCTTTGTGAATAACGTGTGTCAGTTATGTTGGCTGAACGGAATTTTACGCTGAAAACGGGTTTTCAAGTTAGATTCTATTCATCATTCGCATTGGTTCGCCGATCTAAAAAACACTTTTCATAGAACGCCTATATTCTCGTGAATAGTTACTGGCGTTCTATATTTATAATCGGTCCACGGGCCGAATGGGGTTCGCTGTGGGAAACTTCGTAAACTGAAAGTGTGCCAAAACCAATAAGGTATATGTTCGTTCAATATTGAAACATGCTAACACCTGTAAACATTCGATTATATTAAAATAATAATACGCATGTAATTCGCAAAAAAATAGCTTTCCAATGAAATTTAGTTTAATAGATTATCCCGTATGGAGCCTCATTTAGAACCCCTCGGATGCCATATAGTCATTATTTGAACCTTTTTACTAAGAGCCATAGTGTCATGTGTCCAATTTATTGGACACAGGACACTTGTTTTTAATGTAATATACCAACCAGTAACACATTTAAGTTCAACAAGTAAGCTATTTGTTGTAAAATGCGATTTTATTTACATGTGTGACGTCATACTATATTTCGAGTTAATTATGGTTAATTATAGTTACGCTATAAAAAGTAATTACAAAAATAAAATCTTTTAAAAGGCAGATACGTTTGCTATATCCACAATTCAATCAACTAATAACATACATGTATAATATAAGGAAGTGAGTTTTGTCATTATCTATTTGTTACTGGCTTTATTTTAGTTTACCTGCCAAACGCGTAATAATACAATGATTGGTCATATTGCCATTACACGTACTGGTCCAAGCCATCGTGAAATTATTGCTGTCTTCATTGTTGATAAGCTCTAAATACGGAAATACAGATACTCATTGTGTACTCGACGATTTGTGAATGCTACAGACGTACATTTCTGCAAATTTGCTAAAGTTGAGAGGACAATACGGCGACAGCAAAGACGCATCAATAATTGACCTACATTTTACATAAGTCTACTAGCTGCCAGACACGAAACATTCGTTTCAGGTAGGAAATATTTCTTTATTACTGTTGACCAATATTTGAATCGTGCTGACTTCGACAGCACTTTTAACTACAGGGCTACTAAAATAATTCCATTGTATTCAATCTAACATGAATTCAAGTGGGTGGGGGATATTTAATCGTGACTTCATGACTGTCTTGATATACAGTCATAACGGCTTGCTTTTGAAAAGTGGTATCTCGAAATCGCCACGGCTTTGCAAAAGATTTTCAATCATTTCAATGGGCAAAATTGCATTATTATACATGTTATATTGTTAATTATGTTCTCAAAATTGATTATTACCATATGTTAAGTGCCGATTCTTTATATTTTCTCTGCAATATCCATTTAAATTTTTAAAATAAATCAAAACGTTCTCCCAACACTGTGAACTGCGTAATTTATTAGTTTCCGGTTGCTTGAAAATGGGTGTAAATCTATGCCCGGATAAAATATAGTGACAATTTTACGTGTTTTACTTATTAGCGCAAAGGATTAATTCTACAAAAATGAGTATTAAAATAGGTTTTGATTGAAATTAAATTTAAAGGGCCCCCACGATGCGGATTTTAGTTACTTTAGATTAAAAGAATATTACTTGAATTACTCAATGAACATTTTGTTTACATCTACTAGCTCATCGATATGACCGTAATCCACCGTGCCATATTGCACGTTGTGCAGGTGCGAATATTTTTTGACCGATTTTCCGAAACGTTCGCTGATTGGCTAATGCGTATGACGTCATAGTAGGCCAGTTTATAAAACAATGGCCGATAGTGAAGAAGAAAGGGATTTTGACTCGGATTTCGACAGATATTCCGCTTCGTCTGAGGAATCTAGCGAAAATGAAATAAACGAAGAAGTTCGTCCGTACATGTTTGAACCAACGACGGACGATGACACCGTGGTATATGTGGATGCGGCGACAGAAAACGAGCGAGTGTCTGGCCTGAGGCTGAACGACGTTTCTGAATGGTTTGTATACAAGTTACAACAGTGTTTCAAGCGCCAATTAGTTACGTTTACATACTAAATAGAATTGATTGTGTATAGTCACATTTTTCAGTTGATATTATTTGATATTAATGGTCTGTCGGTGACGACACACGCTGCTAATACGACGCTGTCATGGGTTTTCGCGTTTCCGTTTATCTCATTCACGGTATTGGAATCCCGGTATTGATAAGTAAATTAACGAATCTGGTGAAATAACACCCGTTAACAACACAATCATAACAGGAGAAAGATATTTGAGATTAAATTCACAAATATGAACCTGTATGTATATTATATACATATAGTTTTCCGAAGGTATATTATATACACATAACAAGATTTATCATTCTCGCTGTAGAAAATATGTGTTCAAACTTACAGGAACTACCAAAATAGTTCCAAATCATAGCTGAAATGTGTTATATTTATTTCACCAAATTTGACACACTTATTTCACAAGCTTATGTTGAAAATGTAAATCAAGTTACTGTATTTTTTTTGGCACCCGAGTCAATGAAGTTGGCAGCTGGTTTGGCAAAGTACATGTATGTTATCAAGGGGGACATAACTTGTAAGCTATATAGAACTGAATAATCCTGTTGGGTACACATATCATTATGATATGGACCTTACAACAGTTGCAATACTCATGCTCTTTGTAGATATAGTTCTGCATGTCACGGTACGGATCTATCAACTCGGGAGAGAAAATGTGCACCCGACTCTACCGACTGAGCTAACCATGCACAGTTATCTTCTCTCCCCGAGTTACTAGATCCGTACAGTGACAGTTCCTTCTGCACACTCACGTGTGCAAGTTCAGTTATATCTCCAGTAAGTGCCAATTATCACAAATGTTGTAAAGTCTCTTTTTTTCAGGCGGCGGCCCATATATGTTATTCATTTTCCAGGTGTCACTGTGGCAACTGAGAACCAATGCTAGCTGATGAAGAGTGTGTCTGCTGCCTTACAATGGATAACACTAGGGAAAAGGCCAAAACCCAGCAGAAAAACTGCATTGTTGATCATCCGGGGTTCGACCCAGTTTGTCTGAATCCATATGTGTTGGAGACAGCATACTATCAGTAGATAATGACAATGTGTGAGTACTCGACCTTAGTCCGTGAAACATTTGTGGGATGAAATATGTAGGCATCTAAAGTTGTCTGACACTGCGGTTATAAAACTTATAAAACAATCCCAGACTCAAGTCTGATGACCAGTTTATGTTGAGCACAATTATAATTCTCTCCCTGCTTTTTATGGAAACTGGCAGGCAGTATATGAGCCAATGCATGAGCTATTGTAAAATGCCAGATTTCGTTGAAGATTATTTTCTGAAACACCAGTTTTAGTGAATAGTGATACAAGTTGGTAAAAAGTGCAGATTATTGTAGAATATAATTCCGCATATGAATCAGAATTATGATTTGAAATTCTCAAAAGCTTTTAGCATTTGGGGAGAAAGTGTCCTGATAAATAAGAGCAAAAGCTATCAAATTGTAACAGTTTATGTTTATTTATATGTATCCTTCAAAGTAATTCATTGGCCAATAATAATAACATAGGGCCCCCGGCTGTGAAAATGGACCTTACGACATATGCGAACTGTGTAGGCCCTGATCAGCGCTCGTCAGTCTGATTAGGGCCTAAACTGTTCGCTATTCTGCCAATGGAGTGGCAATAATGACACCAGCAAAACGATTAGAAGCTAATCATACTGTGCGAGTGTACAAAAGGAAATATAACACCAAATAGTACCAATTATCATCACAAATGGTGTATGTTCCCTTTTCTCAGCCGGCAGCCCATATATACATACAGTTGGTGACAATATGATCTTTGGTGGGGTTCAGCCTAATACAGGGTGAATCTCACTTAGAGCAACACTACTTCATCTGGTGTGACCACAACAATGCAATACTGGGGTTTTCCCAGATTAGGCTGAACATCACATGTGATTACTTCTCTGTACAAACATATGAGGGGGGTGTGCGCATTTGATGATACTTGTGAAATTATTTCTTATTTCTTTATAAAAAATGTGTTGTTAATACTCGTTACAATTGGCTCGATGAGGCGATTCTAACCACAGTTCCAACAACACAGGTTTCATTCGAGTATTGTAGAAAAGTATCCCAAAATTATCATAAAATATCCCCATATCTTTTCATAAGGTGTGGAACAAAAGTGTGCACTTGCTCTGGAATTTTCGCCAATTCTAATTGCATTTCATTTTGATCAGAATTGAGTATTCAAAATAATTTATGGACAAAATTAACATTCACATGTCTCTTTGGCAATTTACAGACAGAAGCGATATACAGCATATAGGCAATTGGTCCGATGGTGCTGGGGATACCTGGGCAAGGAAGTGAGGGTGGTGCTTCCATCGTGTGCAGTTGCCCAAATACGGAAGACGTTCCCGTCAGACACATATACAGGATTTTGTCGCTAGCCAGGATAACTTGCCATTATTGTTGTTGCAGCATGTGTTAGGACTACACAGTGTCACTCTAAACGTTTCTTTTATTATTATCAATGTTTACAAGAGTGAATTTAATCATTTGTTTCCATAGAGCATATTTAAACCAACATTAGCAAGCATTATACAATTATAATCGCCCACTCGCAACAGTTCCATTTATCATGAGTGCTTAGAATATGCACAAATGTGTTACAAATGTTAATAGTAAACGTTAGTAGAATAAATATTATATTTATGGACATGATATGTGTCACATTTTGCTCTGCCATTTTTGATATTCAAACAGTCTGCACCCCAGGCTGAAAAAAGTGACCTTACGACGTGTGCGACCAGCACAGTCCCGGATCAACCCGCACCGATGCACAGTCTGATCAGTGTCTACAATGTTCGCTATTCAACTGATGGAGTAGCATTAATGATGCCAGAAAATAATTTAGAATCTACTCCTACTAGTTGAGTGTGCAAAATGATTTGTGTCTCCAATTATCGCATATGTTGTAAGGTCCACTTTCTCAGCCGGCGGCCCGTTTACAAAATCCTGAGGTCTCGTATTCATCAAACTTTACTCAGACTTGAAATATTTTGCTGAATAAAAAGATTAACTTTACTTGCATTCGAGCCGTGGAACTTTTCACCATGAATAGGATTGACCCAAAAACTGCAAACCTCATGAATGACAAATGAATTTGGCCATACAAAAATCAATACTCAACTAGATGCCCCCATTTGGTGCTGTGATAAACAAATGTATCTGCAAAGTGTGACTGACAGACAGACAGGTGTAAAACATAATGCCCACCCCATAGCTTTCGAGTAACATATTTCCAGCCCGAGTAAAATTTGGTGAATATTAGACTTGGTGACCACACCCACTGACTGACAGCTTATTGTAAACCAACCATCTTCTTAAATCTGGTCGTCCTGGTCTGGATAGCATCTTTAGGAGGCCGTTTCATCGTGCTGGACAGTGGAGCTGGCACTGGGGTGGTCAGTAACTGAGACAGACTCCTGGTCTCCTGTCCCCGATCCAGGACCTCCTGCATCAGGTCATCCACATATCGGTAGGTGGGCTCGGTGGTCTGAAACCTGACGGTGTAGTCGCCCTTCTTATACTTCGGAAAGCTCGTCTTTGTTGTCGGCTGGCCATCTTTCCTTGTAGCATGTGGTCTATTCGCGTTCTCGTTGAAGTGCAGAGCAGCAATCTTCATTCTGTAACAAATCAGTGTTACACATTGAATACTCTGCAACCACCATTGTACTCGTATCATAGTTATCTATGGCTGTATTGTTACTATTTTGTTTGTTCCTGTTAATTGGCCCCCTTAGGGTTTATACCTCCATTTTTCATAACTGTTTGACTAAGGGCCTATTTCATGAACATTCCAAAGTACTTGCAGGGAACTATCTGTTTTATATAATACCCGTCAACAACTCGTTGTTTGGTGGGGGGGGGGGGTTATAAAAAAATAAATAAATATATTGTTGTGTTTCATATTTATATCGAAAAGATGACAACCATATATCATAACAGTGCACTAAGCAATGAAATAAATCAGCCACAGATCAGACTGATCTAGCTGCGAAAGTTGGAATCCATCAATACTTGGTTTGCACCATTTACATGTAGCATAAATTTTATATTTACATAATGTGACACGCCATGAAAGTTTGTACCCTCAGACATATGTGACATTTCATGATATATATTTACACATATAATTCTGCATGTACTGAAACTTTTGTCAACTTCTGAGGAAATATAGTTTAAATTTCGTAAACATATTTCATGAAATTACGCAGATGCCCAAAGATACATAATGATTAATCACATAGCATGAAAATCTAAATGCATATTATTCTGACTTTTGAACCGAGGTAAAACTACTTTCACAGGAAAGTCACACATACCTGCACATCTGTGGATTGTAGCTGAACGAGAAGAGTTTCGGGGCAAAGTGGTTTACCACACTGTGAAATGCTTCCAGGCTGGACGTTGGTGGTCGGTGGACAGTTTTCGCACATCATTGCATAGTCGCGTGTTCCGGACGTAATCTTCAACCATGCATGCTGCTTTAGTACCTAAAACAAGATTCAGTCACTGAAAATAATATATCTATGAAGACAAATCCCGACACAGGACATTCAATATTACAATCACAAGAGGCACATTTACACAACGCTAATCCCGTCGCCGGGCCTTCATAAGTCCGATCTTTGGCGTTGGGAACGCCGGGACATATGATCGAGACATGCCATGGGATTTTGTACCTTCTGGAAAATACGATATTTCATATCAGAATACATTTACAGAAAATGTGATAATTTCCATATGGGACATAAAAATTTGGCATACAATACATGCGGAATATGATTTTTGTCAACTTTTGACGTCATTTAGGGGAAATATTGTAAATTTTTCAAACATATTTCATGAAATTACGCAGATATCTGAGGTACAAAATCAAATGGAGTGTCTGATATGTGACCGTTTAATATGTTCTACTGACACAGGCTTTTCACTATGCGAGAGGTACTAACTAAGTACTCACTGGGCTTTAGCCACTGTCGCGAGCCTATGTCGCCATGGAGACTTTCATATCAAAAATACATTTACAGAGAATGTGATAATTTCCATATGTGACATAAAAAATTGGCATACAATTCAGAGTACATGCGGAATATGATTTTTGTCAACTTTTGACGTCATTTAGGGGAAATATTGTAAATTTTTCAAACATATTTCATGAAATTACGCATATATGAGGTACAAAATCAAATGGCGTGTCTGATATGTGACCGTTAATATGTTCTACTGACACAGGCTTTTCGCTATGCGAGAGGTTCTAACTAAGTACTCACTGGGCTTTAGCCACTGTCGCGGACCTATGTCGCCATGATGATGCAGCACACCAATACAAATGGTTGCTGATGCTCTTGATCCAAGAGTTCACCTCGTTGCAGTCCTTCGTTTTGCCAATGGCCTGTAGTTTCTTCTTCACAGCTGAAATTAGTGTTGATGACATTTCGGATGTGATCGAAACGCAAATGCATTGTTGGAACAAATCTTACCTCACTATGTAGCCAGAACGTTATTTATTCAAATTTGAATAATTTTCGCGTGCGCTTTACAAACAAAAAATTGGCATTTTTTTTTGTTTTCTCCAGTGGAAACCCTGTATATTTCACCGGTGCTGCACTCCGCGCCGACGTAAAGTGTTTCACTTCGAAATAGGCTCCGGATTTCTGACGAATTCACATTCAACTACACGCAGAAGAAACTACATATTTTCGCGTTTATGGGATAGCTCTAAGTAGAGCTGAATGGATCTACATGTACTCAGGAAAGCGGTGCATTTATCGATGTGAAACACATTACACCGGTGTGCAGTGGCATCATCAGCGCACGTGGTGGCGTGGTTAGACCGTTACTCACAACAATTGTCGTCTGCTGTTGCTTTTATATCTTGCCTTATTTCTCAATAAAAACATGGTTTGACAGCACTTCAGAATCATTTCCAATGGAAATGATTCTGAAGTGCTGTCAAAACATGTTTTGATGATAAAAATGGAAACTAGAAAATAAACAGCAGACGACAAAAAAATAAGATAGCGGTCTAAGGGTTAAAGGTGCATGCCCACTAAGTAGGCACAATTCTCTTTGTATATTCTGTAGATATGACATTTTCTGGCAAAAAAACACATTCTTTCACCATTACCCCACGCATTGATTGGCATTATTATACATTTTATACAAGACGTAGATTTTCATGCTGATATCAGGGGCGATAACCGTGTTTCCTTAAAATGTTAACGGACATTACTATAAATTATCTGTGTTTATTTTTTGATATGTAGTGATCATACTTTATAATCTGTCGAAAATATTATTTTTTATTGACGCATTTAATTTAGTATAAAAAAATAAAAAAATATCATGCCTCATTTGTATATGAAACAAAGTCTGATACCACCGCGAGTCACTATAAGAAATAAATATATATAAATAAATCATTAAATCTGTATAGCGGGAACTTGTAATTTTTGGAACTGGTGGAGGCGTGGATTTCAAACGAGGTCGTCAACATACAATTCATATCGTCATACAATTCTGATTACTTTCTGCATATTTTTTCTTTCTCATCAAACGTATATATGTTGTTACCACTCAGTTGAACCGTCTCGACGAGACGGTTCAACTGAGTGGTAACAACATACACTGTGGGTGAGAAATAAGGAAATAATCAGATCTTTCCACATAATAAATGTGTTCAATTCTAAAGTCCACCAAACTTAGAGGGTGCATGCGCATGACACGCCCCCACCTGGATCCGCACCTGGTATTGCTTGCTATAAGCATGTCTGATGTTTCATTGATGGAATGGCGAACAGTGCAGATAATGATCAGACTGTGCGGATACACAGGCTGATCTGGATCTACACTGTTCGCAAAGCCCATAGGCCCAATTTCTCCAGTCACAGCCACAATATTCGGACTGAGTCTGTTCTAAATGGCTGTTGATATTTGTGGCTGTGATTGGAGAAACTATGCTTATGACATGTGTGACCAGTGTAGCTCCTGGTTAAATAATACACTGAAGAGTCAGACCGTGTGAAATGAGAAACTAGTGGAGCAGAACAAAATATATGGGAATAAGAGTGAAAGCATTGAGCAGACTAAATCCAAACATATCATATGCTTGTAAGTCTATGGGAAGCAGAAATATATTGAACGCCAATTATACATAAACGCAAATAATTGTTGTTAGCTCAAAATAATTTGTGCTAGTAATACATATTTAGAGCTTGCATTAAATATTTAGAGCTAGCACTAAAAATATAGAGCTAGCATTAATTATTTGAGTTTATATACATTTGGCGTTCCAGGAACGCCAAATATACATAAACTCAAATAATTATTGCTCGCTCTAAATATTTAGAGCTAGCAATACTTATTTGAATTTATGTAGATTTGGCGTTCCATAGACATATTCTTCCATATTTATTATACGCTGGTGTATATAAGACCTGAGCCGGTTGAACGCGATGCTGAACCCATCCCACATTTAACCTCAACCCCCACACTCCCCCACCCCTCACCCCTACCCCCCCCCCCAACACCCAACACCCTTAACCTCAACCCCACCCTCTTACCTCGCCTCACAAGGATAGAAACATATTTGACAAAGCAATACAACTCAATGAATATAAATGACGACGAAGAGTAACTAATATAAAAATAAGCAAAGAATGCATGAACTAGATGTTAGTAAACACAATCATATTAACAGAAATAACGCCATGGGACGGCATGCCAAGCTGCAGTAGCCAGCATCAACACGACACCAACTGGAGAAAAATGAAAGTACATATGTGGCTGTGACTGCAGAAATAGGGCCTATGGGATTTGTGACCAGTGTAGATCAATTAGCACACTCGTGTAGCCTGATAACGATCTGTATTCCTTGTCGGATGTTTCATTGCCGGACTGTGCGGATGCAGTCTGATCTGGATCTACCCTGTTCGCAAAACCCATAGGTCCAATTTCTCCAGTCACAGCCACATTTATACCGGACAAGTGTTTTATTGATATCAATGTTATGAGACTAGGATAGCAAACGTGTAGGAATTCCGATGTTTACCGGGGATTGATTATTTGTGCTTAACGGCATATCAACTAATGTCATTTAAGGCTGGGCCAACGAGTTGGACTATCCCCCATTTAACCTGTCGATACTGAGGGAAATTCCCAAAATCAGAACTCAATATTTACAGAAATATATATTCAATCCTGAAATTAGAATACCCTGACCTGTTGCCAGGACCATGCCACACCAGCGTCACTTAGCTCCAGCCCAAAAAAGCAATATGATAGCTCTAATCTTATTACTTTTTAATGGGGCATAACAGGATCTCATGTATCGGGGGGGGGGTGAAAATGTACATGAGGGCCAAACCATGTAGGTCGGCATTCCGGTAAGGATGAACACGGATCGTTAAATTACCCTTCGCGTGCTCCCAACCACCACCCAATGTTTACCGGGGAATTACTACTGTTTCCAAGCACCAAATCTAACATTTCATTTCGGGACTATAGGTTCCACAATGCAGTGATCTGGTGATGGTGTCATGTGGGGGACCTCATACTTGTACTTTGACCAAAATGGGGGCGTTTTGACTTGGGGGCGTTTTGACCTGCTTCCCTTGTAAGGAAAGGTTCATTCATAGTTTACATTCATTGGATTACTAAATAAAGTCAACAAATAATGTATTATTTAAGATTGGGAGACATTTAAAAAATGTACCAGGTCCGTCAAATGACACCATCACCAAAAAATACAAATATTTATATTGTCAAATGGAAAATTATTGTTACCCTGGCGACTTCTCGTTTTCTGACTGCGGACCTGACCATCTTGGCGTTTCCATCATCATTGGTTTGGAAAATGGTTGGTATTGCATCTTTCTCCAATTTGGGTGTGTGCCTCTTCACGTCTAATCCCAACGACTTCTTGGTTCGACATGTCAGAGTGAAACACTCTTCTCTAAAGTGATCCGAGCAGACGACTTAATTGTCCCTTCTTTGAATAATCTGGCGGTCCATTCCAGTTCTTTCGTGTGTTGGAAATACTCTTAATCCAACGAGTTTTAAGTAACTTATCCGTTGGGAAACAGTGGTGACTGACACCGTCTTTCATCGTTTCTTTATTGCAGCCACCAACACAACACTGCGAAGGCATATTTATCGTGAGAAATAAAACATCCGATAAAACACCGAAAACCCGCACCGAAAAGGAAACATGATTCAACTCTACATAATTAAACTGTTCACATTGAAAATAACTTGTCGATAAAGTGAAATATAACGCGTATCCTTACTAAATCCTGAAGACACTCATACGGTTACAATTTTTGACTATCACACAACATTTAAAAATGGTCGAACTTACTGCCGGATACGTCACTTCCGGTTCGGTCTGGGCTAATCTACGTTTTTTGGGACGAATTCAGACTAGTGGGACAGGTAATTTATTAACGGTCAATATTAGCGTACAACGGCAGCTTTTTACAATATTGTTTTAATTATTATTATCGCAATATGATTTTAAGCGATAGTAAATCATACGAAAGTGTATCGTGGGGGCCCTTTAAACGACAAACCATATATTTCGTTCATAAATGCACGATTTATTTCACTATTACTTATGCGTATGATAAAAGTATTGTACCTTGCCCGTTGTTGTAGTTTATTTGTAGGGATCCGCCACTGTCTTATCTCTCTACGTCGAATAATTATGGTGGAATAACGACCATCTTCAAGCATTATAGGCTAGAACTATGTAGACACCTGTCATTGGCGCTATTGACTTAAATGTTGTACATACTGTCAGGGTTCGTATGTAACTCACTATCGGAAGGTTGTGTCTATCTGGCCCGGTTCACTTAGTCGGATATACAGCGATGGTACGGTAAACCAGAGTTTACTGGTTCGAGTCCCTTGTTAGTTCACACTTCTTTCTACCTGTTCTAATAGGCTGGTGCGCAAAATTGCTTAACATGTTATTGCTCAGTTTTTTACCTTAGTAATTATTTACACACTAATTTCGGAACTACAACAATCTAATGCATAGTGAAATTGAATGCTGATTCCGCCCCTGATAAGGTGTGTTGATAAGTAAATTTACTCCTTACCATGGTAACACAAATCAATTACATGCATTAACATTGATCTAAATGAATTTTAATAAAGTGATTATTTACAAAAAAAAT
>CM055280.1:60701465-60723931 GCA_029237695.1 Conchocele bisecta
TGATTATTTACAAAAAAAATGTTGTAAAGTGTGATTTCAAAAAATACAACCCACAAAACGCTGCATTTCAAATGAATAATGTCTTTGTATGTGCAAGTATGTTTCCGAAGTAATTTATTAATAGTGGTAGTGGTAGTATTGTGAAATTGACTCAGCTAATTCTAGCATTAATTTTGAACAATAACGAAAGGCAATTTTCAAATGCAAGGTAATTGTGCCAAACTTATGCACTGGGCATTTCTAAAATATTATCCTCCAACAACTTACATGTACATGAGCACATGCGCGTATCTAGTTGTAAGCAAACGTGTTCTCAGTCCTACATAGCGAGTAACGTAAAAATATAAACATCATCGATGTGCAAAACTATCATTTTATTAAATGGCCAGCATGCATTAGAAATGTATAATAAATGTAGACACACGTACTGTACTACGGAAGCGTATACTGACCCCCCTCATATGTTACATAAAGTAAAAAACAAACAACGTTGCGTTGCGTTACGTAATGTTAACTATCTCGTTCTGCTGTTGGTAATATTCAACTTTCTATTTGTCATTGATCTGCGAGTATTTGCAACCAATATATGTCAGAAAGAGAGTTATGTCACAAGTGTTGATGCATTTATACTTCATTTGAATATAGTTTGTTCTCATAAAGTGGAAAATAGACGACGCTATGTGATACGCATTATACATTTCTCATGACCGCAGTTCCCAGACACATTACGATTAGCCTTGCTTCGGCCACGAATTTTGAAATTATGTTGTGTATATGTGTTTGGTGATAATAATTTATCACAATATACAGAGGAAGTGTTATTCATTTATAAACACCCAAAACTTTTGCTAAAATACGTAATATAAAATTGAAAGTGTTCATACACTTTTATAAATTCAGGTGCGCACATTTTCTGACAATTTTCAGAACTGTCAACATTATAAGATGGGTAGAGTTGCCAGAGCAAATGCAGTATCATAATTCCCCGAAATATTTGCCAAACAATATTCGCTGCAAATGATCTGGCTTAATATATTTTGTCATATGAGACGCGCCGCGACATAACATACTTTCGGGTATTTGGAATTTTCGCCGTAAATGGTTTTGAAAATTGAACGTAATTTTCGTCTATAATGAACAAAATTTGCGTCATATTCTGACATCATTTGCATAAATTATGTTCAGTTTACAAAACCATTTACGGCGAAATTTCCAAATACCCGAAGGTAAGTTATGTCGCGGCGCGTCTCATATGACAAAATATATTAAGCCAAATCATTTCCAGCTAATATTGTACATCTTGTGAGGTACGTCACAGTGCACCTCATTTCAAGACATTCATGCAACTCTTATGTATTTGTAATTTCTCAGAAAAATGTTCATATCCTACCCCAGTCACTAAGCCATTGACAATGGATTTATGTATAGTGTAGTGCACTCAATGGCTGATAATACTGGAACTCATGGACAAAAACGAAAATATTCCAAGGACAATCCTGAAGCTGTTTATTGTTCAACGTTAATCCTTATATGCAACGAGTAATGGTTGTCTGCAAAGATGCCAGTGGATTTCGTGATCGGAAAGTGAGTTTGCAAGCACAGTAGAATTGTATAAATAAATGATGATTCTAATGTGCTGAAATACTTTCTCACTATGATGAATTAATTACAGAGAGAAACTAGAAATGTGGCCTTTCGGCACACGAATGCCCCCATGGCAGCATTGACTCTGAAAGTGGTCGTATTTACTTAATATCTTCTAAGTGAATGGCCTTGACCTTGGGGTCGGACGTGGTGGAGCATCTCATACAGAGTGAAGCATGATGATGATAAGAAGGCATAAGCCAAATATTAGAAGATTCCATGCGAGGAAACAGAAGTTACATAGTAACTCGGTCGTATTTGCTCAATATCTCGTACGTACGGACGGACGTACGGACGGACGGACACCGATAACGCTATATGCCCCATTACCATTCGCATAAAAATCAGCAGTCGACAATTTTTTCCCAGTGTGGAAATGGTTCACTTTCAGTTATTTTAATATGCATCAAATTATGTCAGTTTATGTAACTATGATAGTTCAAATTATGTCATGAATGTATGTATCAATAATTAAGATATCATCATCAATCATTACAGTGACACTGTTACATTGTGTGATAAAGCTACATGCACAAAATTAATATGGAACTGGTTTTTCAACACATCCCAATGGGACATTTCAAGATCTGGACGGAACACATGAGTAATGCATACTATATGTTTATGCCATACCACGGACTATCGTGTAGGATATCATCAGATCAACATTACATGTACATGTAGACACTGTATGTGTATAATTAAGGAATGGTCAGTGGTTTCGACTGAATAATCTCACACGACTGATGGACAACGCCTGTGAGGTGGCACAATGCCCCCACACAGACAATAAACCATGACGTGATATTTGTGAGATTTTCCGTAGTTGATGTTGAATTTAGGTGCAGGTCGCTCATCGTATTGTTTATTGATGCATATAAAAAGAATAAATTTATTTTGTCTTTCAGCAACGTGACTTCAGGTGTATTTTAAGTCGGAAAATATCCGCGCAACCGTACATTCCTTGAAAATAATGGGCCTCGATCGCTATCGTGATCTCGGCCCCATTATTTTCAAGGAATGTACGGTTACTTGGACATTCTCCTTTACGTAATTTCACGAAAATATGTTTACAAAATTTACAATATTTTCCGTCAATGGCTTAACAACTTGACACAATTTCAGAGTACATGCGGAATTATATTCCGCATGTACTCTGAAAATTTTGTCAACTTTTAAATTTATTTATGAAAAATAATGTAAATTTATTTTGTAAAAGTATTTAATGAAATTACGCAGATGACCGAAGTTACAAAATCGCATAGCGTGTCTCCCTCCAGTGAGACAGTAAACATTTGATGGCTGACTTCCTGCATTAAAGACAATCTAATACGAAAACGGATATGTACATGTAAATGGCGGAGTGGCTAATGCTCGATTTTTGGAGGATATTGTTATCCCCTCGCCGATAGGCATTATGGGATATAGCGTTAGTCCAAGTGTCATAGGGTGAGAACAATGTGTTCCGGCCGGGAGCTCGAACCCGGGACCTCTGGTTTACCGTACCATAGCTCAAACCGACTGAGATAGCCGGGCACGAAAACACATCTTCTCCCCATAGTGAGTTACGTACCGTGACACATGTATGTACGTGCTTGCGTGCGTACGTATGTACATACGTTGGTAAGACCTTTAATTTTGCAATAACTCATGAACCGCTTCACCGTTTTGGATGATATTTGGCCACAATGTGTGTCTATGGATGGTGCTTTGTTTGGCATAAGACACAAGTCCTAGCGTGTTAATGTTGTTTTATTATCAAGGTTTCCAGGGGAAAACGTAATAACGATGCCCTTGTAACATACAGGAGTACACCACCGCCTTATTGTTTGCCCTAGGTTCTCAACCAATGAAAGAAGAGCATTTCGTCTGATTAACCGCATATTGCGACGCTTTCGCCAATAATCTATTAAATTAATCATTAAATGTTGCAATAACCCAGCAGCTATATTTAGAACCACAGGCTCCGCCTTGTTGACGTAATTTCCTGTGACGCTCACCATGTGTACAATCGATTCAGTGTTATAGTTCACATATTGGATTTTTAATAAACGAATTCCTCGCTCGCTAGCGCTCGCTGGCGCTCGCTAGCGCTTGCTACTAAATTAATTTATTAAAAATTCAATATGTGAACAATAACTATTACATATGTGTCAATGTATTCATTTCAAAATACTTGAATACTATTCTACAGGGCAGGGGTGGGTGGCAGGTGGGAGCATGCGATGTGTCATTTAACGATCAGGGTTTGTTGAACCCTATATGTCACACAAACGAATATATGACACGTGTCACACAAACGAATATATCACACGTGTGATATATTCGTGCGAATACGTCACACATGGTGACGAATACGTACGAATACATCACACAATGTGTGACGTTTACGTTTGGCATCACTACCCCTTGCAACAAAAACGAATATGTCACACGTTACAAAAACTCGAAAAAAAAAGAATTGTCCAGACGAATATGTTACATGAACATTCGAATGGGGGATAACAGTGCGATAAAATAAAACAGAGTAGAGCAGGCATATTCGCCAGGTTATTTGACAAGGTAAATGTAAATGCTTTGATTTAACGACGGCACTGGCTCGACGACCTTGCATGTCGATACCGACTATTTAAGTCCCCGTCCGATAGGACTATGCTATCACGAATGTGTCTTGGCTTGCCCAAATGACACGCCGAATCGACCAGTGGCGGGATTCTAACTCGGGGTCTCCCGATCCGGAGTCCGATGCTCTACCCACTGAGCTATTGCAGCTGATTTCAGACAGCTCTATGGGCGTATCATGTTATGGCGCTTATCGTCTGTCCGTCTGTTAGCGATTTGATTTGCGCTCAAAATAATCTTGACATAGGATCCTCAAACTTGGTATGCAGGTGAGTAACGACCAGTGTATGACCAATTTGACTTGATTACAGTGAGTCAAAGGTCAAAATCGCGGTGACTTTAGACAATAAAACAGTTGCCGCTCTATAACTCGAGAACGCCATGACATAGAATGCCCAGTATTGGTTTTCAAGTTAGTCATGACCAGCAGATGACCCCTGTTGATTTGAGATCAGTAGGTCAAATGTCAAAGTCGCGGGATGACCTTGGACAATAAAACGAGTTCGGCTCAATAACTCAAGAACAGTTGGTGCTAGAATGCTCAAACGTTTGATGTTGAGGTCACATTGTGGCACCACTGCGTGTCTTTTTGAGAAAGGGTGGGGTGCTTATATGTTTGACAAACAACTCTTGTTAAACGAATATGTTAAATCTCAATGTGTCATTCAAAGTTACCATCGGGCGTATATTGCTCTGCTTAGTTTAGTAGTTGCCTCCTGCACTGGTATTCATTATAACCCTTTCAACACCAAGTAACTGAGATGGAACCTTCCATGTTATATTTCAGACTATTCAATTAACCATGAGATGATCATTATACATTTTGTTTTCAGATATTGGCAGTAAAAATAGAAATTTTGTCACAAACAGTGCAGATCCTGATAAGACGGCTCGTTACGAGCCGGCTCATCTGGATCTACACTGTTTGCAAATTCCAGTATATAAGTATGTGGTGTTGAATGGGTTAAAAGGAATATTATTACATTTGACATAAAAATGTGTTAAACGTTTTTATGCCCCCTATGCGATAGCAAGGGTGGCATATTGCTTTGATCTTGAAGTTCCGTCCTTACGTCCGTCCGTCCGTACGTCCGTCCGAGTACATTTGCGTCGAACACTTTGTCCCAGTTTCTCCATCATGTCATATCCTCAATATTACTTGAAGGATTCCTTCAATACTTTGAAACTTGCTTTACTTCGACGTCTGTGACACACTCGCGCCACCAGTAACACGACCTTGACCTGTGTGACCTTTGAAATTCAGATTAAATACTTAGCCATTTTTTTACGTCGAAAATGTCCCTGTTTCTCCATCATGTCATATCTTCAATATTAATTGAAGGATTGCTTTAATATTTGGACAGTGCATTCTCCTGAACATGTGTGACACACTCACACCAACAATGACAGAACTATACTGTTCAAACTAATATCGTCTCGTAATAATTTTGTCCTCACTATTAATTCGAAGTGTGCGATTTTTTGTCGCGCTGGCTTGCCGACAGCGCCATATAGTCGGCACGTTGGCGGCCGTACGTCCGTGAGCCTCAGCGGGCGCGACATGCGGGCCCCGGCCATCTCGTTCCTATTTTGTTCCACTCATTGCTCTATGTATATAATATGTAAATTCTGATGAGGTCGCTCACATCAGGGTGTATTGTGGGGGCTATATTTTATTATTTCAACATTTAGATATGTCACTAATATACACACATAGCGTTTGATTGTTATTACATGGCACACTGTACTTATTGACAGTATTTCATAATATTTGTAAGACGGAAATAACAAATGATGAGGTCAGGGCGGATATTTAACCGTGTTTTGTTCTTAAAATATTGTCCAATGCATTTTCTAGTGTACACTATTAATTATACTTTATATGAAGTTACTGCACATATTGATTTACATAATTAAAATTAATCACACTGTCTTCACATATACATAAAATGTCCAGAATGACTCTAAGAACGGTATGTAAATATTAGTTGATATTCTGTAACCAGATGGCCCGCGGCCCGCATGTCGAGCCCGCCGAGGCATTTGATGGTATTTTTAAAAACATTAACGCAGATTTCGGACGGACGGACGGACGGACGGCACGCACGCACGCACGCACGCACGGATACCCAGATGTCATTGTGATCACCGTTTCGCTTTCCGCAAGCGGGCTCGACAAAAATGGACACTTTTGATGTTAAATACAAGTAAAATAATTACCTAATTATGTACCCTCTTAATTTCCGTAAACATGTATTTTACTTAAGTGTAGGGAATCCAAAACAAACACAAATACATAAGTATGAAACAAATCTTTTGTCATTTAACATGATATCTCAACTAAAAATGACTCAAATAGAACACGATTCAAACAATGAAAGCATTTACCATCACAACACTATGGTGGCTCGTTAGGGACATTTTGTTTCTTCGTTCATTAGCAGTTCCTTAAACGTAGCTACAACGTCTCGCCTCGTCTCGCATTGTGGACACATTGTGGCTAAGATCAAGCTTCTTAATCTTCGCGCCAACGCGTCGACAACACGAGACGAGACGGTATAGGGTGGATTATGCTTCTTAATATTCGTTACATCGCCGCGAAGGGACGAATACTAATAAGTTAATCTTGGCTACAACGTTTAGTCTCGTATTTTCGACACGTTGTCGCGAAGCTTCCTACTAGTAATCTTCGCCACAACGCGTCGACAAGACGGGACGAAACGAGACGTTGTAGAGACGAATACGGTTATCGATAGAGATGGAACAAAGATTTTAGGTACGTTAATTAGGTATGTATTTCAAAATTGTTCACCATAGTAATAGTTGGCTTGAAACATAAAAATTGAAAACAATGTAATCAGTAGAATGCTTATAAAACATCATTAACAAATGTGATGCAGAACAAATATGAATACTTGATAAACGGTATAACAGACAGTCTGATGCAGTCTCATGCACAAGGAAAAGACGCTTAAAATCACTAACAAACTTTCGGCGGGCGGTCATCTTAAATTATGTAATCATCCGATGTCGACCAAAAGTGCTCCAGAGTGATCGTCTTCTCGATACGTTTGAGTTGATATATGACATTTTAGATTATGCGCTGATCTCCATTTTAACAAATATGAAAAGTCTTCACCCACGGACCATACCTTGTCCAATATCTTTTTTTTTTTGCTTATATTTAACGGCGGCACTGGCTCTAGGACCTTGCATGCCGTCTCCCAAGAATGGGAGAAAGAACGGAGGTAGAGATATTTTGAGAGAAGCCGGTAATTCGTATTTACAGAGCAACTACGAATTATCGGTACCCATTTACAGCTGGGTGAACTGGAACAGTGTGGATAAAGTGTCTTGCTCAAGGACACAACGCACGCCGCTAGGCAGGCTCGAACCCACGACCCTTGGATCAGTAGTCCGACACACTAACCATTACACCACGGCGCTCCACTTGTCCAATATCAGCCGGCGGTTCATGAAAATAAGACGTTTGCAATCTCTAATAAAATAATGACCTTTTGGCGGTCATCTTGGATTACGTAATGATCAGATTTCGACAATAAATGCTCCAAAGTGATCGTCTTGTCGATACATTCGATTTGATAATGATATGACCATATTCAGTCAAGTTTGAAATTTGCGATTGTGTGACATATACGTTTATACCAAAAAGAGAAAAATATTTGTGTGAGTTTTTCTGTTTGTGATGTATTCGGCAGAATACGGCCAGTATTCACCGACATGTGTGACGTATTCTCACGAATATATCACACGTGTGATATATTCGTTTGTGTGACATATAGGGTTCAACAAGGGTTCATCATTTCCGGGATCCCTCACGGACGTCGTTTGTATTCTTGTCTAGATTAATTATTAGTCTATGTGTCATCCACAAACACATTACTGCGAAGAATTTCAGGACGTTCAGTCCTTTGATTCTTTTTCAAATCGACGTAGAGTCTAGGTTGTGAAATTTCACTATACAAGTGTATAACACCTTTTTTTCTGTCTCATTGTTCTGGATACATTTGTATCTAAAGCACGGTTCTAGGAATTTTAATGGTCTTTGCTGGTACTAGGTGTCAATAAAATGAGAAACATTGTATTCGACAGCCTGCTGACATTTATTTTTAAAAACGTAAATACAGACAATAATACAAAATCAAAACTCAACACAGATCAACACCGACACAAAGGGCCACACTGGCAAAAGGGCAAGATGTGGATGTCGAAATGTAATATTTTGACAGCCACTTTTTTCCCTGGCGCCAGTTTGATATTCGTAACGTTTGTAACATCGTGCGGCTTGGCGCCATATTGCTAGGACATTACGATATACATATACACTACGGTCTGCGTTAATCTTGCCCAGTAGCCTATTTCACCAACATTGCAAAGTATACTTTCCTAGACATTTTCAATTTTAAGATAAATTTATTATTTTTTATTATACTGAATTTATTACATTATCACAGCCATTTTGGCTGTGATAATGTAATACATTCAGTATAATAATTCTGCATAGTTGTAATAATCAAATATGTGCAGTGGTTAGTTCTATATGACATAATGCATATTGGGAAAATCAATGATTACTGCCTCAAAGTATACTTTGCTAGATCGTTCGGTTTGTAGGTTTTCTGTGGAAGGGGCTAGCTGTAACCTTATATAAAGGTGTACTCGTTCAGCCTGTGTGCGTTCTTTGGGCGGGCTAGTTTATTTATCATCACAGAGAGGCGTAGTCGATCCGTTTGTAGGCGATCTGTGGGCGGGTCTAGTCTATATATCATCACAGAGATGCGTATTCAGTCCGTGTGTGGGTGTACCGTGGGCTTGTTGCATCTCCAATTTTCAGAAATATGTTCTCGGTCAGCCTGTGGGCGTTCTGTGGGCGGGGCTAGTTTATATATCATCACATAGAGGCGTAGTCGGTCCCTTTGTAGGCGTTCCGTTGGCGGGGCTAGCCACCAATCGAGTCACATACCGACTACACCTTCTACCACTTTACAGAAATGTGTTCTCGGTCAGCCTGTGTGCGTTCTTTGCGCACAGTGAGGCGTAGTCGGTCCGTTTGTAGGCATTCTGTGGGCGGTGCTAGTTTATATATCATCACAGAGATACGTATTGAGTCCGTTTGTGGGCGTACAGTGGGCGGAGCTAGTTGCATCTCCAATTTACAGAAAGATGTACTCGGCCAGCATGTGGGCGTTCTGTGGGCGGCGCTAGTTTATATATCATCACAGTGAGGCGTAGTTGGTCCGTTTGTAGGCGTTCTGTTCGAGAGGCTAGCCGTCAATAGAGTCACAAACCGACTACACCTTTCTGTAAAGTGGAGATGTATGTCTCAACGTTACAGAAAGGTGTACTCGGTCAGTCTGTGGGCACCCTTTGGCGAGGCTAGTTTATTTATCATCACAGATATGTGTATTCGGTACGTGTGAAGGCGTTCCGTGGGCGGAGATAGGTACAGCTCGGCTTAATTAGTGGCGTATTTGGTCCGTTTGTAGGCGTTCTGTGATCGGAGCTAGGTACATCTCGGCTTACTTACTGGCGTATTCGGTCCGTTTGTAGGCGTTCTGTGGGCAGAGCTATGTACATCTCGTCTTAATTAGAGGCGTATTCGATCCGTTTGTGGGCGTTTTGTGGGCGGGACTACTTGGCCGGAATGTCGTGTTGAGCCTGCTCGTGTACCGCAGGGAGGCGTTTTTAGAGTTCTTGAGGATGCTTTCTTTCTTAATTTCCAGACATAGAAGTCTGTGGAAAAACACATAGTAACCTTGTCGGAATCTTTTATTGCACATCGCGTATATTATGGAATTTAAGAAGCTGTTACTGTGTCCAAGCAACGTTCCGAATACGTACACTTCCTTGGGCCACGTGTCATTCCGATCTATCACAATGGCGATCATGTACGGGCTCCAACATACCACAAATGCGATGAACGTCAAGAACAACGTAAATGCTAGCTGAAGATCTTCTTTATTCGCGTTAGGCTGGTTTTTTGACGTTGACGTACGCCGTATGTCGATCAAATTTCCCCGAATACCACTGTGACGCCGTCCCGATGTCCGCCGAAGTGTCTCACGGGAATGACGTACGTACAGAAACACGCCAAGGTATGCCGTCAGTACAATTATCATTGGGAACACTATGGAGACAGTAGCGAGGAAGAGCGTGTACGAATAGTTGGCTGTTCTGTCAAATGTACATCCCATCTCCTTAAGGCCGAAGGTGTGTCCGCCCCAGCCCAGCCAGTTCGGGAGATCGGCGCAGATGGCGAAGGTCCAAAGACCGAAGCAATACATGACCGTTTTCCGGCGGGTGTAGATTGTCCGGTAGAGAAAGTACTTGCAAATACAGACAACCCTGTACAAATAAAAAGTTGTGTCAGCAAATAGTAGTGAAACCTCTCTAAACCGGACACAGAGAAAACACCTGTGATCTTATTTTTAATGAATTTCATTTATCTCAGGTGATAATGTCTTATCGTGATCGCATAGCACACAACTATGGCTCTGAATGATCAAATGCCTGATTTACAGTGAAACCTCTCTAAGCCGGATACCCTGGGGACCTCCCAGGGTGTCCGGTTTAGGGAGGTTCCATTATATATGGAGAATACAAATGCAGTGTATTATCCCGTCAATACAGTGTGTATGTGCCGTGAAACACGGTGCCGTGAAACATTTTGTGAAACATGATGTCCTGTCAATACGACCTAATCACTGCGTATGAATATGTGCGGTTGTCATACTAGTCGTTTCTCCGATTTCGAGGATGCGGCTGGGGTTATTATTTTTGCATTGTAAAGCTATTTGTAGGTTTTGAAGGGGGAAATAGAATAGTAGGTTAGTTTCGTGAATGTGAAAATATATCTGCCGAGGCAGAGCCTCGCCCATCCCGTTTCACAAGCCTTGCCATATAGTTTTTCCATTCACGGCACTAACCTACTATTCTGTATTTGTGATACCAAGTTTATCAGGAAAGACTAGGAAACGCGTCGCCTCGGAATTCCTACCGTTTCTGAGCTAAGCCTGATACACATAAGTTGCAGCTGTGACTGAAGACATGGGGCTTATGGGTGTAGTGACCAGTGTAATTCCTGATAAAATAGCACAGTATTGTAGCCTGATAACGATCGTATGTTCCTTCGTAGAAGCATTACTGGTGTTTCATTGATGTTCAGATTTCGTTACGTCGAACGGTTTACTCGAAGTATTTATCACAGTCCGACGGGCTTCGAGTAAACGAGCGTAGAATGTATATAGCATTGGTGTCACGCAGCTCACGGTGCATATACTGTACTACTCAATCACGTCAATGTGAAGCCATTGTTCAAGAAAATATAGTACGAAAGTTTAGTGGAACTATACCAGTTGAAGGCGAAAGCAGTTATTTGTTTTAGAGCATTGGTGTCACGCTGCTCACGGTCCATATACTGTATTCTACTGATTAGACGCCATTTTTTGTTTAATAAAATATTCGTACAAACAAAATATTCGTCATCTGTTGACGTCATTGACAGAAAATATCACATGTTTTGTAAATATGTTTCATGAAAAATCGCACAAAATATCATGGCGTACCTCATTTGCTTATCTAGTAGTAAGCAGTATGTTTTGCATCGTACGAAGCGGCAGCCGCTAGTATATAGACAGCATGGACGTCATGTAGCGCATGGTGCATATACTGCGTTACTTCAGAAGAGACGCCATTTTTTTTGTTTAAAAAATATTCGTATGAACGTTTTGCATCGTACGAAGTTTAGTGAAACTCTACCTGTTGGCGGTGACGGCCGCTATATAGAGCATTTACGTCACGCAGCACATGATGCATACATACACTACCTTACTGAATCACGTACAATGTATATGTGAGAAGCCATTTAAAAATCTTCGTACGATTTTTTTATCGTACGACATTTAGTGGAACTCTACATGTACCTGTTGACTGCGATGACCGTCATAAATAGGATTGACGTCGCACAACTCACGGTATAGGTAGTGCCTTACTAGAGAAGAAATTATGAGACAAGCTATGCGATTTTGTGCGACAACTGTGCGATATCTCATGAAAAATATTTACAAAATCTACGATACTTTTCGTAAATGACGTCGAAAGATAACGAAAATTCCACAGCAAATGGGGAATATTATTCCGCATTTGCTGTGTAATTTTCGTCATCTTTTGACGTCATTGACAGAAAATACCACATTTACCACATTTGTTGTAAATATGTTTCATGAAAAATCGCACACGGTCTTAGGTAAAAATCGCAGGGCGTGCCTCATATGCTTCTCTAATAGTAAGCAGTAATTGCATCGTGAGTTTTGTGTTATAGGCGACGAATATTTTTATCGTACGAGCTTTAGTGAAATTATATGTATACCTGTTGACGGCGACTGCCGCGATAGAGAGCATTGACGTCACGCAGCTCACGGTGCAAATACTCCCCAGCACCTGGCAGAACACGACCTTGTCGAAATAAAACCGCGGCCCTTTCACCACGCCTGAAGAAGAAAACAGACAGAGGATTTGATCAGAGTGATGATTTACATGTGATGTTGCATTTTCTAAAATCAGTGTACAGGTTTCATAAGAAGCGAGGCTATGCAGAATATGGCGATTGAATGTGCCCATCGTGATTTCACATTTTGCAAAGTCGAAAATGCGAAAATTTAACTTAGCCATGCATTTGACACTATTACGAATTTTTAACGAATTTCGCTTTGCGTCTTTTCACGCTCTCATAGATATGTTCTTATTTTCAAATACGAAATTGCGTCGAAAGCATGAAACATGGAGATTGCGAAAACGTGATATTGCGAGATGCGAGTTGAATTTCAGTGCTTTCGCGATTCCTTGTAAACGAATGTGAGCTTTCCTTTTTATATGACCTCAAAAGGTCGTGTAGAAAGGCAAGCTTACATCGGTATTCATAGTTTCATTTTCTATTACCTGCGATTGGTTCTGTACGGAGCCCCGCAGGTGACGTATAGAGAAATTATTTTTTTATTAATTCGTTCTCAAGAAATAAAAATTCGTTCCCTCAATTTAACAATTCGTTCCCAGGAATTGTTAATTCGTTCCCAGGAATTGTTAATTCGTGGGAACGAATTGTTAATTCGAGGGAACGAATTGTTATTTCGTGGGAACGAATTGTCATTTCGTGGGAACAAATTGTTAATTCGAGGGAACGAATTGTTAATTCGATGGAACGAATTGTTATTTCGTGGGAACGAATTAATAAAAGAAATCCATGTCCTCTGCGGGGCTCCTTTGTTCTGAGGTGTCATACCGGCATTCTATTCTCATTCTTCACTACAATCATGTTCATTGGTCCCAAGATAGAGGTTAATCAGAGGTCAGCGAAGGATATAAAATGCAAGCTGTCATCGGTATTCGTGGTTACCTTTTCGGTTACTAATAACAGCAGTAGGTTCTGAGGTGTCACATGGGCGGGCATAATATTATGTTTCATTACAATATTGTACTTACCAACCATGTCCATTGGTTCCACGATAGCGGTTAATCACAGGTTAGCGAAGAGTATAAACAGGCACCCTGACATCGGTATTCGTGGTTACCTTAAAGTTTTCGATTGACTGCACTGTGTTCTGAGGTGTCATTGGGTCATTCTATTAGTAGTTTTCACTACAATCTGGTTACTTACCAACCATGTGTATCAGGTAACCTGCCCTGCATTGACCGAATACGTACTGACTGATAACATATTGTTGTATCAGGCATTGACCTGATATCAACATCCGGGTTACAACAAAGTGAAAACTGACGTTCCATTGGTCGGTTGACGTCACGTGACGTTACCGAATGACGTCAGTGTAAGGACGCAACGTAAACAAGTCCTCGTTCTGTCCATAGATAACGACGTCATCTGTGGTCATTTTCGAGCATAAAACGTTACCTGATAAATAGAATACCAGGCTAGTGTATTTTGATATCAAGTTTATCAGGCTCGGCTCGGAAACGGTAGGAATTCCTCGGCAAGCCTCGGAATTCCTACGCGTTTCCTAGCCTTGCCTGATAAACTTGATATCAAAAGACACTAGCCTGGTATTCTCTATTTATTAATCCGAGGTCTGCGAAATATGTAAACTGGCAAACTGACATCGGTATTCGCGGTTACCTTTTCGAGTACTAGGTAACTGCAACTGGTGATGTGGTGTCAATGAGACATACTATTATTCTTGTTCACGATATTCTTGTACTTACCAACCATGTTCATTGGTCCCACGATAGAGGTTATACAGAGGTCAGCAATAGCGAGGTTAACGATGAATAAATTCCCAGTATTTCGTAACAGTCGCTTGTAGCTCAAGACAGCCCCTATGATCTGAAATACATGAACAGAATAACTTATAGAGATTGAATAGATTTTGATGAACCGGTTAGCCCATTTCAGTCTAAGGATACTATGATTTTTGTTGAAAAAATCTCATTATTTTGTTCATTCATCGATACAGGTATATGTTGTTACCACTCATTTGAACCGTCTCGTCGAGACGGTTCAAATGAGTGGTTACAACATATACTTTCGAAAGGAAATAAAGAAAATAGGGATTTTTTTCTCTGAAAAGGTTCATACTACTAAAAGCGTATCCCGTCTGTAATGGGTTAAAGGTACATGCCCAGTCAGTAGGCACAAAATGTTCTGTATAGGAATTAAATTTGTGTCACTATTAGTAGTATATAGGGAGCCAGTTCATTACCGCGACTAATGTGAGCTGAATTTGGGTTCACCTCCAATCTAAATTCGCGAATTGAGGGTGGGGTTGAGGGTTGTAATACACGAAACTTTTGTGTCCCGTTGGGTGGAGATTTGGTCTTTAGGAGGTTTTTCATCTACTAACTCACTGAGCAGTTTGTGAGCTAAATTAGATTTCCTCGTATTTTTTATGACAGTCGGCATAATCTCTTTCTATATACTAGTACATATACTTTCCCAAACCTGGGAATTAATAATAATTATAAAGAGATCATTGTGTTTCTTCTTCAATATTAAAATATGGCAATTTGCCATATTTATCACAAATTATGAGAAATTATGGCAACTTGCCATATTTCCCATTATACGCATAACCAATTTGTTTTGCTGTTGGTGACCGACTAGTCCCCAAATTCAGCTCCCATTAGTCGCGGTAATGAACTGGCTCCCTATATACTACTCTATTCCACCCGTTCTGAAAATTACGAGTGCCCGCGATACCGATATAATCATTTAGTAATATTGATTTTACTGATAGTGATTCGCTGTGGTATCAGGCTATTTTCATATGCAAATGAGGCATGATATGTTTTAATTATTTATGCAAATTAAATGCGTTAACTGAAAAAAATAGTATTTTCGACAGATTATAAAGTATGATCATTGCACATACAAATAAATACAGAGAATAAATAGTAATGTCTGTTAACATTTTAAGGAAACACGGTTATCGCCCCTGATAACAGTGTGGAAATTTACGTTTGATATAAAATGTATAATAATGCCAATCAGTACGTGGGGAAATGGTGAATGAATATTTATTTTTTCCAGGAAATGTCTCAGATGATGTCTCTGATATGAAGAACAGTTTGTATCTACTGAGTGGGTATGTACCTTTAAAAGTTACGTACACAACGCGTACTACATTATAATACCAGCACGTATACCAGTGGCGGATTCAGGGGGGGGAGTGACCTAGGGTGTACGCCCCGCTTTCAGGATTCCAGATATTTTTGCAATTTAGATTTTTGCAATCTGTAAAAAAAATAGCAATCCCTGTCAAATAAGGGTGATATTATCAGATCAAGGTCTTGTTGCGAACGGTAACTCTTGCAATCGACTCCCGTACCGTAACCTACGGACGGTACGTGAGTAGATTGCAAGAGTTACCATTCGCAACTAATCAAGGTTCAGATATTATAGAGAGCCCAACTCCTGGATCCGCCACTGCATGTATGTTCAGTCAAAGTTTAGTGTGACCGAGAAGATATACAGTACAATATAGTTTGATCAGAATTCTAGATACAAATATTTTATACAGTGGACCTTCTCCAAATGGGACGCACTGTCTAGTGTAGTTAGATACAGTGGAACCTCTCTAAACCGGACAATCCGACAGTGGAATCTCTCTAAACCGAACACCCTGTATTTTGATATTGTGGAACTTCTCTAAATCGGATACCCTGTATTTTGATATCGTGAAACCTCCATATCTAAACCGGACACCATGTAGTTTGATACAGTGAACTTACTCTAAAGCGGACACCTTGGCTAATGTATTTTCTACAGCGGAACCTCTATAAACCGGACACCCTGGGAGGTTCCCAGGGTGTCCGGTTTAGAGAGGTTCCACTGCTCCAGTTATGTAACGGCAAATATACGGACGAAATTTAATATAGGAATGAATGGCCTGTTTGTGGAATTTATCGGGGTATAAACTTGGAAAAGTCGCGGGAATACGGGACGAAGGCCGGAAGGCCTCGTCCAGTATTCCCGCGACTTTTCCAAGTTTATATCCCCGATAAATTCCACAAAAAGGCCATTCATTCCTTATAATTCCAGCATCTGAAATAAATTCATCAAGAAAATGTGTTTATTTTCCGTTTTCTTAAGAATTATTTTAACTGCGCCTCACGGTTACGGAAAGTAGTTCGGCGTGGGAGTTTACTTGGATGTAAATTTTGGACAGAGACTTGCTACGGGCCAATCAAATGTTAGGGAATTGTGTAAATATTTTTGTGCTGGAATTATCATTTAATTGGAAAGCTACACCAGTTAGACATGGTTCTACATCGGAAATCACTGAATGTTCAAATAACCCGATTCCTTTGAGATTAACAGTCGGTACAATTCACGTAATTGTATCGACCCGCTAATGGCCACTGTTGTTGTGGGGTTTTGTGTATCTGATCGTCATGAAAATACATAATAACGCATGATTACAATTGCTCCCGACTTGGGAATTATATGTATGACGATGACCGTTTTTCGCCGATCTTGATTTCGAAAAATTGTCCGTAAATGACGTCGGATTTTGACGTAAATTCCACGGCTCCTGCGGAATTAAATTCCTCATCGGCCAGGAGATTTATGTCAACATTCGACGTCATTTAAGGAAACTATGGATGATTTTTCGAAATCAATATCGGCGACATGGGAAAGGTAATGTAAGGGGAGGTGATTTGAGACCTGGGCCCTGACTGGAGAAATATGGGAGTTGCGACCAGTGTATATCCAGATCAGCCCATCAATCCGCACGCACAATCTGAACAGGATCTACACTGTTCGCCATTCCATCAATGAAACACATGTTATGATGCAAAACAATCATAAGCGGATAAATGTACGTACAGTGTATTTCGCATTTGAAAGCCGTGCAATTTCCCTACAGAATGTTCAGACTAACGTTGCTAAATTTGGTATTGTCGGATTCGTAGTGAGATTTTTTAATAACTATATAACGATTCGTCCCTCGATTTAACAATTCGTTCTCACGAAATAACAATTCGTTCCCTTAATTTAACAATTCGTTCCCACGAATTAACAATTCGTTACCGTGGGAACGAATTGTCATTTCGTGGGAACGAATTGCTAAATTGAGGGAACGAATTGTTATTTCGTGGAAACGAATTAATAAAAACGAATTAATACGTCGCCCCTGCGGGTACCACAGGCGATCGGCATGTTGATAGCATAGTGTATTATACTAGTTTAGACATGTAGAACAAAAATAAAATGCAGTCATCCAATAGATAAACTGTTAGCTATTGGATGACTGCATTTTTGTTTTAACATGTCTAAACACGTATAATACACTATCCTATCAACATGCCGATCGCATGTGGCGGGTACTGGTACGTCTGTACTCTAGCTGTAATAGTAGTATTACAAGCTAACGTAACCCACAGGGATCTGCGATATATCAATGCAAGTGAGTGTGTATCTTTACACATTAAAAGCTACTGTTGTTGTTGAGTTTAGTACGGAGCCTCGCTATGAGTGGCGATTCATGTCATACGTGCCGTTTCTAACGCGTTAGAGAAGTAACACGTTACTTGTGAGAAGGAACGCGTTACTAATGTATGTACTATATAGTGAAACACATATTGCTCAACAGTAACGCGTTACAAGACTAACAGTGAGTAACGCGTTAGAAATTGGCGGTAACACGTCACAACTCCAAGAATAATGCGTTAGAACTCTAACACGTTAGAAGCTGTACTTATAACACGATCCGCCAATATAGAGGATTTGTAATGCGTTACAGCCAATTTCTAACGCGTTACTCACTGTTAGACTTATAACGCGTTACTGTTGAGCAGTAACGCGTTACAAAATGTGTTTCACTATATAGTACATACATTAGTAACGCGTTACTTCTGTAACGCGTTAGAAACGGCACGTATGACATGAATCGCCACTCATACCCCGCAGGGGACGTAGAATTTTTGTTTTTGTTAATTCGTTCCCACTAAATAACAATCTGTTCCTTCAATTTAACAATTAATTATTCGTTCCCACGATACAACAATTCGTTCCCACGAATTCACAATTCGTTCCCTCAGTTTAACAATTCGTTCCCTCAATTTAACAATTCGTTCCCATGAAACAACAATTCGTTCCCACGATATAAAGATTCGTCCCTCGATTTAACAATTCGTTCCCACGAAATAACAATTCGTTCCCTCAATTTAACAATTAGTTCCCTCAATTTAACAATTCGTTCCCACGAAACAACAATTCGTTCCCACGAATTAACAATTCGTTCCCGTGGGAACGAATTGTTATTTCGTGGGAACGAATTGTTAAATTGAGGGAACGAATTGTTATTTCGTGGAAATGAATTAATAAAAACGAACTATACGTCCCCTGCGGGTACCACAGGCGATCGGCATGTTGATAGCATAGTGTATTTTACTTGTTTAGAATAAATAAAGATATTTTTCACTTTTTACACATTCACCTCCTACTACAATAGTATAGTACACTATCCTATCAACATGCCGATCGCCTGTGGCGGGTGCTGGTACGTATATTCTCTACTGCTATAGTAGTATTACAAGCTAACGTAACCCACAGGGACGTGTGATGTACCAATGCAAGTGAGCGTGTATCTTTATAAATTAAAAGCTACTGTTGTTGTGGGGTTTGGTACGGAGCCCCGCAGGGGACGTAGATTTTTTTTTAATTCGTTCCCATGAAATAACAATTCGTTCCTTCAATTTAGCAATTCGTTCCCTCGAATTAATAATTCGTTCCCACGAATTCACAATTCGTTCCCTCAATTTAACAATTCGTTCCCCCAGTTTAGCAATTCGTTCCCTCAAATTAACAATTCGTTCCTACGAAACAACAATTCGTTCCCACGATATAACAATTCGTCCCTCGATTTAACAATTCGTTCCCACGAAATAACAATTCGTTTCCTCAATTTAACAATTCGTTTCCACGAATTAAGAAGTCGTTGCCTCAATTTAACAATTCGTTCCCACGAATTAACAATTCGTTCCCGTGGACGAATTGTGATATCGTGGGAACGAATTATTAATTCGAAGAAACAAATTGCTAAATTGAGTGAACAAATTGTTATTTCGTGGGAATGAATTGTGATATCGTGGGATCGAATTATTAATTCGAAGGAACGAATTGTTAAATTGAGGGAACAAATTGTTATTTCGTGGGAATGAATTAATAAAAAATATCCGTGTCCCCTGCGGGACAAATGAGCGTGTATCTTTATAAATTAAAAGCTATATTGTGCAGAATTAATTGGTGTAGAACAATATAATATAGTATAATCCCTGTGAGAATCGTCGTGTTTGGAATCCACTTAGTGACATCCACACCAATCACTGAAAGTTGATGCGCCATTGAGTTTTCATTTATTGAGTACTTCACGTAGATTGAATCTGCCCATTAAGGTCATGTCCTTATTGTGGCCCTATATAACGTCTATGGACATGAAATAACAACTAGGGCATCGTTATTACGAAGCTAATCCCCTCGCTGGCAGCTTTGATAAAAAACCTCAACGCATTTGCCTTACCAACCTGTGAACATAAGTCCTCAGTGGCATTAACCTCGTGCGGTCGGACGTGGGTCATAGCGAAACAATCCACCCCCTAGACACACATTGTGGCCAAATATTATCAAAATCTGTGAGGCGGTTCATAAGTTATTGAAAAATGAAAGGTGTTACTAACGTACGTACGTACGTACATGGAATAACGCTATTTATTATATACATACCCATGAAAAACATAGTTATACGATGTAAATAAAAGTCATATGTTCTCATGGATGAAATAAACATCTTCCGGTGAAAATACGACTACTTCCGTTATTTATATTCATAACGCGCACCTGCGGTGCCGGACTGCAAATAGGCTGCAAATACACATTCATTACCGTATACAGTCTAAAAAACTGCTAATTTCCATGGAGCGGTATATAATAAACAGAATATTCATATTTGTGCAACGAATATGACATATGTTCATCTCGTGGTGTGAAATGTCCATATTTCATTCGTGCCTAACGGCACTCGTGAACTATGGACATTCCACACCACTCGATGAACATATATGTCATATTCGTTGGAAAAATGTGAATATCCTCTATATACCCTCTATATACCCGTTTGCCTATAGGCGATGGGATAACAACGTACTAATATAATAATAGTTACTTTCACAAATAAAACATATTAATGTGATAGCAGATACTGCCACCAAAGAAAAATACATAATTATGCTGCTGTAATCTGCAAATAATGAAGCATGTATATGTATATCGACATTTCTACACATGTATGTAGAAGAAAGATTATACAATATTAATAATGCACAATTCAGATTATGTCAAAGAGTAACCATTAGAAAATATGTAATTACTGTCTGTTCCACGTTTTGCTGCCGACGAACTTTTGGCCATTAAACACATTAAATCTGAAACATATTTAAAAGTAAGTACTTTTTCATCAATAACAAAAAAGTCACCCTCCCCCAAAAAATTCAGTTGATGAAATTGCATCAAATATTGATTTTATTGCGAAAAAACGATTTTCCTTTGGGAGAAACGATTTTCCTTAACATGGGGGCTAAAAATATATTTTTTTAAAACATTTTTGTATTTGTCAACCGATTATCAAAATCTAACTTTTGTTTTCTTAATTACATCACTTTCAAGCTATCTCGCCAGTTTCGGAGTCAATTTCCTTCAGGATCAAAAAACATTTTTTTTGGAAATTGACTACCCACGTTAAATTCCCATAGGAAAATATTTTTTTCGAAATAAAGTCAATATTTAAATAAAAAAATTTGGTGAGGGTGACTTTTTTGTTAAAAAGTACTTACTTTTAACTATTTAATAAATTTAATGTTTTTAATAGCCAAAAGTTCGTCGGCAGCAAAACGTGGAACAGACAGTAAGCAAGGTTCATTATTATGTAAAACTTCAAAATATAGAGGATATTCCAGATAGAGGATTATTTTCTATGTGCAATTATCTAATTTATAATCTGTCAAAATTATTAATTTTTCAGGAGACGGGTTTAATTAGTATAAATAATTAAAAAATACCATGCCTCATTTGCATATGAAAATAGCCTGATACCAATGCGCGTCACTATCAGTAAAATAAATATTACTAAATAATTATATCTGTATAGCGGCCACTCGTAATTTTTAGAACTGGTAGAATAGTGACACAATTATACACTTATTTAATTCCTATAAAGAACATATTGTGCCTACTGAGTGGGCATGTACCTTTAATTGTCAATCAATTGTCATCAGCTTAGTGAGTGAGTAATGTTACGTGCACGTGTACTGGTCAGTTTGATCACTTCTGTGTTAGCTGTTGTTGGTCATTTTGGTCAGTTCTGTGTTAGCTTTCAGAGATATTTTGACGTGTTTATGTTTCGATTTGATTTTTGCTGAACAGTTGGGATACGAATTGATGATATTTATGTGGACATTGTGTTGTTAAAGGATACATTCCAGGAGTAAGTCGGAAAATTGTTGCAATAGCTTTGTGGTAAGGCAATATCAAGGTGTATGATCATGTGGTACTAACAACAACAACAAGTACTAAAACTTCCAGAATTCATCCGATTGAAAGTAGGTATTGTTTTATATTGTCCTTATTACATAATGGATTTTGATGAAATATGACGTGATTTCACGGCACATAC
>CM055280.1:60724431-60789390 GCA_029237695.1 Conchocele bisecta
TGATTATTTACAAAAAAAATGTTGTGTAAAGTGTGATTTCAAAAAATACAACCCACAAAACGCTGCATTTCAAATGAAAATAATGTCTTTGTATGTGCAAGTATGTTTCCGAAGTAATTTATTAATAGTGGTAGTGGTAGTATTGTGAAATTGACTGAGCTAATTCTAGCATTAATTTTGAACAATAACGAAAGGCAATTTTCAAATGCAAGGTAATTGTGCCAAACTTATGCACTGGGCATTACTAAAATATTATCCTCCAACAACTTACATGTACATGAGCACATGCGCGTATCTAGTTGTAAGCAAACGTGTTCTCAGTCTTACATAGCGAGTACATGATGTATGATAGGTGTTCCAGTGTCATTATTACATGTAGTTATTTGACATTGCGTAATGAAAATTTTATAATGTGCTGAGAAACTCGTCCGTCTGTCCAACGTCACTCTATGTGTCCGTCTGCATGTCTGTCAAGTTTCCATTCTGTGTGAATTTCTTTACAGTGTCACTGATTAGTTTGAAACTTCATATACATAAGTATTATAATAAGTGGTTTAATTCGCAACCAACCCATGATCCACCGCATCCAAGGTGAAGGTCACAAATAAACCGAACTGAACACTAATGGAGAAAGTGTTGATCATGTGGTGGACTAAGTTTTCATAAACAAAAATAAGTCATTGCTTTACAAACATACAAACCTGTGACTATGCATATGGATGTTTAAGATGATGAAATCGGGTAAAAGCGTGTTTTCTGATACTGTTCTCATTTGTATGTATATATATGTATTTCACTTGCCATGATTTTAAATATATATTCTTACTGTATTCTTACTGTACCCAACGTCGGTAGTAATTCAGCCTTCGTCTTCTTAGACGTATCTTTTATTAATTTTCTTAATCATTGGTATGTCTTCCTGGACGGCGCACATTAGTTTTGTATCGATTAAAACTATTTACATGTGTATAATGTATTATGTCGTCGGTGTTGTAGGTGTGACAGGACAAGCCCTGCCAACAATTGACACTGTAGATTACTTAGTAACAGTTTGGAGCAAATTTAATGTCATTTTCATTCCAGGCTTTGTTCAGTCTATTCTTGAATTGGTTTATTGTTTCCGCGGTTACTATTCGTTGTGTGGCAGTTGGAATTTGTGGGGGGGGTGGGTGGTGGGTGGACTGTTGAAATATAAAACAAAATCCTGTGTTTGTTATGTATTTAATCCCATCCACTTCCTAACCATTTCTGTTGTACATGTATTTGGAATTTGCGGTGATGAAGTAAAATATATAAAACTTGTCTGTGTGATATATTGTAATTCCTTCCACTCATTGACTAATGTAGCATTTCTAGTGTGTATACACCCCCTTTGTAGTCTAGTAGCGGTACCGTTAGGTCCAGTCAATGTAGCACTTTCAGATTTACCTGTAGTGTACTGGACTATTACAGTCCAGAATAGGCATTTGTTGACTGGACTAGTGCAGTTCTTTTGTTAGGAAGTCACCTGACTAACATATGCATGTTGCATGCGCACGCAGCTTTTCCGTTCACTGTTTTCCCGACGCCATATTGATTAGTTCATACATTTTGTAC
The DNA here is from genome assembly GCA_029237695.1 of Conchocele bisecta. Taxonomy (NCBI): domain Eukaryota; kingdom Metazoa; phylum Mollusca; class Bivalvia; order Lucinida; family Thyasiridae; genus Conchocele; species Conchocele bisecta. The sequence continues at coordinate 60,726,028 of CM055280.1, forward strand.
ATGTCGATAATAATAATGGTAATGTTTTGGGGTTAATATAGTGCATTGTCTTGTCCCCAGGGATATATGCGACATCAAATGTCACATATATCGCTGGAGATCTATTCCAAAATCCGTTGTCGTGAATTGTCTACTGTTTTCCCGACGCCATATTGATTAGTTCATACATTTTGTACATGTCGATAATAATAATATGTCATGGTCAATATTGTATTTACAGTCTATATCCACCTCCCACGTATCTACACCCGTCCAAACCAGATAGAGAACCCCGATTTACTCTACCGGCCTTGGGAATCGCTAATACAGAGCGACCAGCCCGGCCACAATGGCGCCCAACACAACCTATTTGGAGTGATTTGGACACTATCTAGATACATTCTCCTGTGCGGTGACGCGATCTGGCGACGCCAATCGTGTACATGTATGAAACGATATATTGAGAAACAATCACGAACGATGTTCGTCCGCATGTATCGGCTGACCGGAGCAACATTGGTTTTCTAAGCCAACAGTGACAGAATGAGTGGAATTCCCAACTGGCAATCAGCTGTTCATTACGCTATAAATAATATACACGTCGTGTAAATTCGTGTAGCGAACACATCGAACAGTTATAGACATGGGGTTAACCCAGCGACAACCTTGACTTGCCGACATATCTTGGCCAATCAGCGCAGGCTTTACCACGTCAGGTGACCAGCCATGTCAATTATAAACTTTACTGTACATGTGTGATGGATTTATAACGCGTTAAAAACATGGGCCCATAAACGATATTCTCGGAAATTCGACGACTACATTCGCGAAAGAAGAGATGTACGATCTCCACATGTACTTTGAAGTGATGTATTCCGATTTAAAGTCGGAATTTACAAAGTTGCAGTGATTCAGATTCGCTGTATGAATTTCGGGCACCTGTCCGTATGTAGTGAGCGTGAACGACATATCTATAAATAGACTAGTCAGTGAAAACATGACTCAGACTTGACATACCGAGTCATGATTGACATATACAGTAAATAGGTACTTTTCAATTTTTCTACAAACCTTCAAAAATTGGGCTCATACATATGCATTTTGTATCACATAACTTACATTTATATACATATATTACTAATATGTCAGTAATGAGACTTAAAATGTGTCATTTCAGCCCGATCTGTCATGTTTTCCATCCGATTGTTATCACAAGTCATCTCAGTTCCGCCATCTTGTTGAAATGAAAAAAATAGTGAGACGGACATAATTTCTGGTAAAATACTAATTTTTTATTTTCTTTTTAAATGTTTCTTTTCTTTAAAATTACTTTATTATTATTATTATTATTTTATTTTATGTGTAACATGGCGTATAATTAATAAAAAAAATGATTAATAAACAAAATTATTACATCTTTCATATCCAAAGTTTCTGATAAAATGTGTGTATCCATTATTACGGCTATGCAGTTTCCCTGTACTATAATTTAACAACGATCATAATATTTGTTGTTGTTTTTTGATTACGTCAACAATTCGTTCCATGTTGATTGTATTACTGATTTCATAATGTTACTTCACACACTATATATTTAAAATCATGGCAAGTGAAATACATATATACATACAAATAAGAACAGTATCAGAAAACAAGCTTTTATCTCATTTCATCATCTTAAACATCCATATGCAATCATATTCACAGGTTTGTATGTTTGTAAAGCAATTAGTTATGAAAAGTTAGTCCACCACATGATCAAGACTTTCTCCATTAGTGGTCAGTTCGGTTTATTTGTGACCTTCACTTTGGATGCGGGGGATCATGGGTTGGTTGCGAATTAAACCACTTATTATAATACTTATGTATGTGAAGTTTCAATCTAATCAGTGACACTATAAAGAAATGCAGACAGAATGGAAACTTGACAGACATACAGACGGACACACAGAGTGAAGTTCGACAGACGGAAGAGTTTCTCAGCATATTATAAAATTTTCATTACGTAATGTCAAATAACTACATGTAATAATGACACTGGAACACCTATCATACATCATTTACTTGATATGTGGGAATAAACTGAGAACACGTTTGTTTACAACTAGATACGCGCATGTGTTGTTAGAATCAGCCATGCGTGAGCATTTACGTGGATCATTCAATAAGTTTTTACAACCGTGTAATATATTTCAATTGGTGTATCGTATATTATTGAAATCTCATTGTATTATTGGAACATGAAGTAAGTTGTCAACTGCTCATGTACGTGTAAGTTGTTGGAGGAAAATATTTTAATAATGCCCAGTGCATAACTTTCGCACAATTACCTTGCATTTGAAAATTGCCTTTCTTGATTGTTCAAAATGAATGCTAGAATTAGGTCAGTTAATTTCACAATACTACCACTACCACTATTAATAAATTAATTCCGAAACATACTTACACATACAAACAAATTATTCATTTGAAATGTAGCGTTTTCTGGGTTGTATTTTTTGAAATCACACTTTATAAACAAAAATTGTGTAAATACTCACTTCATTAAAATTCATTTAGATCAATGTTAATGCATGTAATTGATTGATGTTACCATGGTAATGAGTAAATTTATTTATTAACACACCTTATCAGGGACGGATCCAGCATTTGGAGAACAGGGGGGGGGGTGCGAGGTAATTGGAAGAGTTACCGTTCTCAACTAGGGGCTTGTCCTATTTTGGAGCTCTTGCAAATGCATTTTTGTGTATTTTAAGGCATTTACATAAAATGCTCATGGGTATGTGATACAGTACGCATCACAAAAACCCTCACAGATGGCATGCTTAAAACAGGAAATAAGTAAAGGTTGACGAAATTTTTGCAATTAAAATAAATGGCTAATTGTTTCCACAACCATGTCAACGTCATGTTAATGGCTGCATGAGTGTGGTCCAAGCGGTTAAATGTATCAAGTGTTCAAATACTGATGCAATCCATCAAGTAATATTAATGTTATAAGATGATGAAGAAACTTGTACAAACTTGTGCACGCACAAATGGCTCAGCGTTTACTGAAACATGTTAATATAAATAATTTCAATTTCCTGTTAATGGCGACTTGAGGGTATTCCCAATGATCACATGTATGAAGTGTCAAACTATTGAATGAATCCGTTAAGTAATATTTAACTTTTACCATGATGAGGAAGCTGGTACAAACTGTTTGACGGTGATAAAGCAGGCGCGACAAAACTGTGATTACTTATTGAATGACCCTCATACATAATAAATAACAACATCTACAGGTCAACATGGATGTTTTGGAAAAAAATTCTAAATTACATTCTAAATTTCCATTTGAACTAAAAAAGGAGCAAAGTGAAATTTTATTAAACATTTTCAATCATGTAACTACTTTCGGCATTTTAACAACCGATTTTGGAAAGTCACTTTGTTATATATTACCACCTTTGTTGTTAGATTTACATGAACCGAATACAAAACATTTCTCTATTGTCATTAGTCCATTAGTGTCTCTGATGATTAGCCAATGTGACAATTTGAATGGAAAGGGGATTCCTGCTGCTTGTATTCGCACTGAGATGGGCACGGAAGATGATGTACACACAGTAGAAGGTAACACTTATATATAGAGAATTCGAGGCTATACATATATATATATATATACATGAATTGTACAAGATACGGGGTACTGAGTTAAAACCTAATTATGTGGCAAAAATTTAAAACCCAATTATGTGGTATATATGATATATATATTATATATACCCCATAACTATATATGCCCCACCTATTCTAAACAATATATACCCCACAACATATATACCCCACGAACCTTAGCAATGCGAATTCATCAAATTATTGCATTTTTAAATGTATGTTGTGAAATAACCACGCTGATTTGGTGTGGCACCAGACATTAATCTAAACATAATTATCACGTATCCCAATCATTTTGTTCAATATGCTCAATGTGCGTATGTACATATACACCAATGTATACTCGCATGGCCAAACTCATGTATGTGAACATGTCCGTAATATTTTATCCTATGTAATGTTTTTTACCCACTCCCCATCCCACGGCCGAAGTGGGGGATATAGCGATGAGCCCTGTGTCTGTCCCGTGTCCGTCCGTCATCCGAATGCGGAGTTCATCTATACTGTTCAAAATAAATTAAAGCAGTTGCATAGCAGTCATATATTACAGTGTATAATTTATGTGACCATGGGTAACGTAAAAATATAAACATCATCGATGTGCAAAAATATCATTTTATTAAATGGCCAGCATGCATTAGAAATGTATAATAAATGTAGACACACGTACTGTACTACGGAAGCGTATACTGACCCCCCTTATATGTTACATAAAGTAAAAAACAAACAACGTTGCGTTGCGTTACGTAATGTTAACTATCTCGTTCTGCTGTTGGTAATATTCAACTTTCTATTTGTCATTGATCTGCGAGTATTTGCAACCAATATATGTCAGAAAGAGAGTTATGTCACAAGTGTTGATGCATTTATACTTCATTTGAATATAGTTTGTTCTCATAAAGTGGAAAATAGACGACGCTATGTGATACGCATTATACATTTCTCATGACCTCAGTTCCCAGACACATTACGATTAGCCTTGCTTCGGCCACGAATCTTGAAATTATGTTGTGTATATGTGTTTGGTGATAATAATTTATCACAATATACAGAGGAAGTGTTATTCATTTATAAACACCCAAAACTGTTGCTAAAATACGTAATATAAAATGTTGCACATCACATTGAAAGTGTTCATACACTTTTAGAAATTCAGGTGCGCACATTTTCTGACAATTTTCAGAACTGTCAACATTATAAGATGGGTAGAGTTGCCAGAGCAAATGCAGTATCATAATTCCCCGAAATATTTGCCAAACAATATTCGCTGCAAATGATCTGGCTTAATATATTTTGTCATATGAGACGCGCCGCGACATAACATACTTTCGGGTATTTGGAATTTTCGCCGTAAATGGTTTTTAAAATTGAACGTAATTTTCGTCAATAATGAACAAAATTTGCGTCATATTCTGACATCATTTGCATAAATTATGTTCAGTTTACAAAACCATTTACGGCGAAATTTCCAAATAACCGAAGGTACGTTATGTCGCGGCGCGTCTCATATGACAAAATATATTAAGCCAAATCATTTCCAGCTAATATTGTACATCTTGTGAGGTACGTCACAGTGCACCTCATTTCAAGACATTCATGCAACTCTTATGTATTTGTAATTTCTCAGAAAAATGTTCATATCCTACCCCAGTCACTAAGCCATTGACAATGGATTTATGTATAGTGTAGTGCACTCAATGGCTGATAATACTGGAACTCATGGACAAAAACGAAAATATTCCAAGGACAATCCTGAAGCTGTTTATTGTTCAACGTTAATCCTTATATGCAACGAGTAATGGTTGTCTGCAAAGATGCCAGTGGATTTCGTGATCGGAAAGTGAGTTTGCAAGCACAGTAGAATTGTATAAATAAATGATGATTCTAATGTGTTGAAATACTTTCTCACTATGATGAATTAATTACAGAGAGAAACTAAAAATGTGGCCTGTCGGCACACGAATGCCCCCATGGCAGCATTGACTCTGAAAGTGGTCGTATTTACTTAATATCTTCTAAGTGAATGGCCTTGACCTTGGGGTCGGGCGTGGTGGAGCATCTCATATAGAATGAAGTAGGATGATGATAACAAGGCATAAACCAAATACGAGCGGATTCAATGGGAGGAAACAGAAGTTACAGCACCCAGGAGTAACTCGGTCGTATTTGCTCAATATGTTCTAAGTGAAGGACCTTGACTTTGGGGTCGGGCGTGGTGGAGCATCTCATACAGAATGAAGTATGATGATGATAAGAAGACATACACCACATATGAGCGGATTCAATGGGAGGAAACAGAAGTTACAGCACCCAGGAGTAACTCCGTCGTATTTACGTAATATCTTATAAGTGAATGACCTTCACCTTGGGGTTGGGCGGGGGTTGAGCACTTCATCAGTATGAAGCAGGATGATGACAAGAAGGCATAAACCAAATATGAGCACATTCCGTGTGAGAAAACAGAAGTTACAGCACCCAGGAGTAACTCGGTCGTATTTGCTCAATATATTATAAGTGAATGACATTGACCTTGGGGTTGGGCGGGGGTGGAGCATCTCATGCATAATGGAGCATGATGATGATAAGAAGGCATACGCCAAATATGGGAAGATTCCATGCGAGGAAACAGAAGTTACAGCAGCCAGGAGTAACTTGGTCGTATTTGCTCAATATCTTATAAGTGAATGACATTGACCTTGGGGTTCGGTGGGGGTGGAACATCTCATACAGAGTGAAGCATGATGATGAAAAGAAGGCATAAGCCAAATATTAGAAGATTCCATGCGAGGAAACAGAAGTTACATAGTAACTCGGTCGTATTTGCTCAATATCTCGTACGTACGGACGGACGTACGGACGGACGGACACCGATAACGCTATATGCCCCATTACCATTCGCATAAAAATCAGCAGTCGACAATTTTTTCCCAGTGTGGAAATGGTTCACTTTCAGTTATTTTAATATGCATCAAATTATGTCAGTTTATGTAACTATGATAGTTCATATTATGTCATGAATGTATGTATCAGTATGTATCAATAATTAAGATATCATCATCAATCATTACAGTGACACTGATAAAGCTACATGCACAAATATGGAACTGGTTTTTCAACACATCCCAATGGGACATTTCAAGATCAGTAGCCTATTTCATCAACATTGCAAAGTATACTTTAGTAGCAAAGTATACTTTGAGGGAGAAATTTTCATTTTTTTTTTAAATTTATTAATTTTTATTATACTGAATTTATTACATTATCACAGCCATTTAATGGCTGTGATAATGTAATAAATTCAGTATAATAATTCTGCATACTTTTAATCATGAAATATATGCATTTGTTAGTTCTATGTGAAATAATGCATTTCTGGAAAAATAAATGATTACTCCCTCAAAGTATACTTTGCTAGTAAAGTATACTTTGCAATGTTGATGAAATAGGCCCCTGGACGGAACACATGAGTAATGCATATTATATGTTTATGCCATACCACGGACTATCGTGTAGGATATCACTAGATCCACATTGCATGTACATATGTACATGTAGACACTGTATGTGTATAATTAAGGAATGGTCAGTGGTTTCGACTGAATAATCTCACACGACTGATGGACAACGCACAAGGCCCCCACACAGACAATAAACCATGACGTGATATTCGTGAGATTTTCCGTAGTTGATGTTGAATTTAGGTGCAGGTTGCTCATCGTATTGTTTATTGATGCATATGAAAAGAATACATTTATTTTGTCTTTCAGCAACGTGACTTCGTAGGTGTATTTTAAGTCGGAAAATATCCGCGTAACCGTACATTCCTTGAAAATAATGGGCATCGATCGCTATCGTGATCTCGGCTCCATTATTTTCCAGGAATGTACGGTTACTTGGACATTCTCCTTTACGTAATTTCAAGAAAATATGTTTACAAAATTTACAATATTTTCCGTCAATGGCTTAACAACTTGACAAAATTTCAGAGTACATGCGGAATTATATTCCGCATGTACTCTGAAAATTTTGTCAACTTTTAAATTTATTTATGAAAAATAATGTAAATTTATTTTGTAAAAGTATTTAATGAAATTACGCAGATGACCGAAGGTACAAAATCGCATAGCGTGTCTCCCTCCAGTGAGACAGTAAACATTTGATGGCTGACTTCCTGCATTAAAGATAATCTAATAGGAAAACGGATATGTACATGTAAATGGCGGAGTGGCTAATGCTCGATTTTGGAGGATATTGTTATCCCCTCGCCGATAAGCATTATGGGATATAGCGTTAGTCCAAGTGTCATAGGGTAAGAACAATGTGTTCCGGCCGGGAGCTCGAACCCGGGACCTCTGGTTTACCGTACCATCGCTCAAACCGACTGAGATAGCCGGGCACGAATACACATCTTCTCCCCATCCCCATAGTAAGTTACGTACCGTGACACATGTATGTACGTGCTTGCGTGCGTACGTATGTACATACGTTGGTAAGACCTTTACTTTAATTTTGCGATAACTCATGAACCGCTTCACCGATTTGGGTGATATTTTGGCCACAATGTGTGTCTATGGATGGTGCTTTGTTTGGCATAAGACACACGTCCGAGCGTGTTAATGTTGTATTATTATCAAGGTTTCCATGGGGAGTAGCTTCGTAATAACGATGCCCTTGTAACATACAGGAGTACACCACCGCCTTATTGTTTGCCCTAGGTTCTCAACAAATAAAAGAAGAGCATTTGGTCTCATTAGCCGCATATTGCGACGCTTTCGCCAACATCTATTAAATTAATCATTAAATGTTGCAATAACCCAGCATATATTTAGAACCACAGGCTCCGTCTTGTTGACGTAATTTCATGTGACGCGCATCATGTGTACAATCGATTCAGTGTTATAGTTCACATATTGGATTTTTAATAAACGAATTCCTAGCTCGCTAACGCTCGCAAGCGCTCGCTAGCGCTTGCTACGAAATTAATTTATTAAAAATTCAATATGTGAACTATAACTATTACATATGTGTCAATGTATTAATTTCAAAATACTTGAATACTATTCTACAGGGCAGGGGTGGGTGGCAGGTGGGAGCATGCTATGTGTCATTTAACGATCAGGGTTTGTTGAACCATATATGTCACACAAACGAATATATCGCACGTGTCACACAAACGAATATATCACACGTGTGATATATTCGTGCGAATACGTCACACATGGTGACGAATACATACGAATACATCACACAAATGTGTGACGTTTACGTTTGGCATCACTACCCCTTGCAACAAAAACGAATATGTCACATTTTACAAAAACTCGAACAAAAATAAATATTGTCCAGACGAATATGTCACATGAACATTCGAATGGGGGATAACAGTGCGATACAATAAAACAGAATAGAGCAGGCATATTCGCCAGGTTATTTGACAAGGTAAATGTATATGCTTTGAGTTAACGACGGCACTGGCTCGACGACCTTGCATGTCGATACCGACTATTTAAGTCCTCGTCCGATAGGACTATGCTATCACGAATGTGTCTTGGCTTGCCCAAATGACACGCCGAATCGACCAGTGGTGGGATTCTAACTCGGGGTCTCCCGATCCGGAGTCCGATGCTCTACCCACTGAGCTATTCCAGCTGATGTCAGACAGCTCTAGGGGCGTATCATGTTATGGCGCTTATCGTCTGTCCGTCTGTTAGTGATTTGATTTGCGCTCAAAATAATCTTGACATAGGATCCTCAAACTTGGTATGCAGGTGAGTAACGACCAGTGTATGACCACTTTGACTTGACTACAGTGAGTCAAAGGTCAAAATCGCGGTGACTTTAGACAATAAAACAGTTGCCGCTCTATAACTCGAGAACGCCATGACATAGAATGCCCAGTATTGGTTTTCAAGTTAGTCATGACCAGCAGATGACCCCTGTTGATTTGAGGTCAGTAGGTCAAATGTCAAGGTCGCGGGATGACCTTGGACAATAAAACGAGTTCGGCTCAATAACTCAAGAACAGTTGGTGCTAGAATGATCAAACGTTTGATGTTGAGGTCACTATGCACATTGTGGCACCACTGCGTGTCTTTTTGAGAAAGGGGGGGGGCTTATATGTTTGACAAACAACTCTTGTTAAACGAATATGTTAAATCTCAATGTGTCATTCAAAGCTACCATCGGGCGTATATTGCTCTGCTTAGTTTAGTAGTTGCCTCCTGCACTGGTATTCATTATAACCCTTTCAACACCAAGTAACTGAGATGGAACCTTCCATATTATATTTCAGACTATTACATTAACCATGAGATGATCATTATACATTTTGTTTTCAGATATTGGCAGTAAAATAGAAATTTTGTCACAAACAGTGCAGATCCTGATAAGACGGCTCGTTACGAGCCGTCACATTTGGATCTACACTGTTTGCAAACTCCAGTATATAGATATGTGGTGTTGAATGGGTTAAAAGGAATATTATTACATTTGACATAAAAATGTGTTAAACGTTTGTATGCCCCCTAGTCGATAGCATGGGTGGCATATTGCTTTGATCCTGAAGTTCCGTCCGTACGTCCGTCCGTCCGTCCGTACGTCCGTCCGTGTACATTTGCGTCGAAAACTTTGTCCCAGTTTCTCCATCATGTCATATCCTCAATATTGCTTGAAGGATTCCTTCAATACTTTGAAACTTGCTTTACTTCGACATCTGTGACACACTCGCGCCACCAGTAACACGACCTTGACCTGTGTGACCTTTGAAATTCAGATTAAATACTTAGCCATTTTTTTACGTCGAAAAGTCTGTCCCAGTTTCTCCATCATGTCATACCTTCAATATTAATTGAAGGATTGCTTTAATATTTGGACAGTTCATTCTCCTGAACATGTGTGACACACTCATACCAACAATGACAGAACAATACTGTTCAAACTAATATCGTCTCGTAATAATTTTGTCCTCACCATTAATTCGAACTGTGCGATTTTTTGTCGCGCTGGCTTGCCGAAAGCGCCATATAGTCGGCACGTTGGCGGCCGTACGTCCGTGCGCCTCAGCAGGCGCGACATGCGGGCCCCGGCCATCTCGTTCCTATTTTGTTCCATTCATTGCTCTATGCATATAATATGTAAATTCTGATGAGGTCGCTCACATCAGGGTGTATTGTGGGGGCTATATTTTATATAGCGTTTGATTGTTATTACATGGTACACTTATTGACAGTATTTCATAATATTTGTAAGACGGAAATAACAAATGTTGAGGTCAGGGCGGATATTTAACCGTGTTTTGTTCTTAAAATATTGTCCAATGCATTTTCTAGTGTATACTATTAATTATACTTTATATGAAGTTACTGCACATATTGATTTACATAATTAAAATTAATCACACTGTCTTCACATATACATAAAATGTCCAGAGTGACTCTAAAAACGGTATGTAAATATTAGTTGATATTCCGTAACCAGATGGCCCGCGGCCCGCATGTCGAGCCCTCCGAGGCATTTGATGGTATTTTAAAAACATTAACGCAGATTTCGGACGGACGCACGCACGCACCCGGATGTTTAAGAATTAAGATTAAAGAAGTTATTTTAAGAATTTGACATACTTTTTGACGGCGGCCATTTACGATTATGCGCTGATCTCCATTTTAACAAATATGAAAAGTCTTCACCCACGGACCATACCTTTGAAATTTGTCCAATATCAGCCGGCGGTTCATGAAAATAAGACATTGCAATCTCTAATAAAATAATGACCTTTTGGCGGTCATCTTGGATTACGTAATGATCAGATTTCGACAATAAATGCTCCAAAGTGATCGTCTTGTCGATACATTCGATTTGATAATGATATGACCATATTCAGTCAAGTTTGAAATTTGCGATTGTGTGACATATACGTTTATACCAATATATAGAGAAAAATATTTGTGTGAGATTTTCTGTTTGTGATGTATTCGACCGAATACGGCCAGTATTCACACGAATATATCACACGTGTGATATATTCGTTTGTGTGACATATAGGGTTCAACAAGGGTTCATCATTTCCGGGATCCCGATCGGAGATCTTGTTTGACCCTCAATATTTGTTTCAATAATATTAAATTAAAGCAAAATTTAAGAATGAGCCTTCTTTTTATTTCGTGAAATTTGGTCCAATATTGATTTTATTGCGAAAAAAACAATTTCACGAAATAAAAAGAAGGCTCATTCTTAATTTTTATAAAATATATTATTATCGAAAAAAATATTGTTTTCGCATTGTTTATATGGCTGTCAAATTTGGGCAGCTTTCGTGAAACAGACAGTAGTTATACCGATTACGTGAGTATTACGATTATTCTGAATCGTATTACTTTTAGTGGATTGAGCCCAAGTGACTTTGGTGTGGTATGGACCTGGCACCAGGTCATGTTATACTAATTGCAGGGCTGAATATATTGTTTTCGATGTAAATATTCCGTTCTGATTTTTGGATTTTCCCTTCAATACAGCAGCTTAAATATAGGATCGAACCTGTTGGCCCGGCTTTAAATGAACTTAGCTGGTGATAGGCCGTTAAACACCAATCAATCAATCAATCTAGAGCTTACTCAGCTTATGGTCAGACAATCAAGCTCGTGGATTATCTCCTTGTATATGCGGATGGAACGTGCTCTAAGTACTACTTTTAAAGGTACACGCCCATTCAGAAGGCACAAAATGTTCTTTATCGGAATTACATAAGTGTATAAGTGTGTCACAAAATGGCTGTGATCATGTAATAAATTCAGCATAAAAAAATTAATGAATTTATCCTTAAATTGAACATTTCTCCCTCAAAGTGTACTTCGGAAGATAATAATACTTTTTTCCACTCCAGATTAATTATTAGTCTATGTGTAATCCACAAACACATACTGCGAAGAATTTCAGGACGTTCAGTCCTTTGATTCTTTTTCAAATCGACGTAGAGTCTAGGTTGTAACATTTCACTATACAAGTGTATAACACCTTTTTTCTGTCTCATTGGTCTGGATACATTTATATCTAAAGCACGGTTCTAGGAATTTGAATGGTCGTTGCTGGTACTAGGTGTCAATAAAATGAGAAACATTGTATTCGACAGCCTGCTGACATTTATTTTTAAAAACGTAAATACAGACAATAATACAAAATCAAAACTCAGCACAGATCAACACTGACACAAAGGACAACACTGGCAAAAGGGCAAGATGTGGATGTCGAAATGTAATATTTTGACAGCCACTTTTTTCCCTGGCGCCAGTTTGATATTCGTAACGTTTGTAACATCGTGCGGCTTGGCGCCATATTTCTAGGACATTACGATATACATATACACTACCGACTGCGTTAATCTTTCCCAGTAGCCTATTTCACCAACATTGCAAAGTATACTTTCCTAGACATTTTCAATTTTAAGATAAATTTATTAAGTTTTATTATACTGGATTTATTACATTATCACAGCCATTTTGGCTGTGATAATGTAATAAATTCAGTATAATAATTGTGCATAGTTATAATAATCAAATATGTGCAGTGGTTAGTTCTATATGAAATAATGCATATTGGGAAAATCAATGATTACTGCCTCAAAGTATACTTTGCTAGATCGTTCGGTTTGTAGGTTTTCTGTGGAAGGGGCTAGCTGTAACCTTATATAAAGGTGTACTCGGTCAGCCTGTGTGCGTTCATTGGGCTGCTAGTTTATTTATCATCACAGAGAGGCTTGGTCGATCCGTTTGTAGGCGTTCTGTGGGTGGGTCTAGTCTATATATCATCACATAGATGGGTATTCAGTCCGTTTGTGGGTGTACCGTGTGCTAGTTCCATCTCCAATTTACAGAAATACATGTATGTTCTCGGTCAGCCTGTGGGCGTTCTGTGGGCGGGGCTAGTTTATATATCATCACAGAGAGACGTAGTCGGTCCGTTTGTAGGCGTTCCGTTGGCGGGACTAGCCACCAATAGAGTCACATACCGACTACGCCTTCTAACACTTTACAGAAAGGTGTACTCGGTCAGCCTGTGTGCGTTATTTGGGCGGGGCTAGTTTATTTATCATCACAGATAGGCGTAGTCGGTCCGTTTGTAGGCGATCTGTGGGCGGGTCTAGTCTATATATCATTCACAGAGAATACGTATTCAGTCCGTGTGTGGGTGTACCGTTGGCTAGTTGCATCTCCAATTTACAGAAATATGTTCTCGGTCAGCCTGTGGGCGTTCTGTGGGCGGGGCTAGTTTATATATCATCACAGAGAGGCGTAGTCGGTCCCTTTGTAGGCGTTCCGTTGGCGGGGCTAGCCACCAATCGAGTGACATACCGACTACACCTTCTACCACTTTACAGAAATCTCCAATTTACAGAAAGATGTACTCGGCCAGCATGTGGGCGTTCTGTGGGCAGAGCTAGTTTATATATCATCACAGTGAGGCGTAGTTGGTCCGTTTGTAGGCGTTCTGTTCGAGAGGCTAGCCGTCAATAGAGTCACAAACCGACTACACCTTTCTGTAAAGTGGAGATGTATGTCTCAACGTTACAGAAAGGTGTACTCGGTCAGTCTGTGGGCACCCTTTGGCGAGGCTAGTTTATTTATCATCACAGATAGGTGTATTCGGTACGTGTGAAGGCGTTCCGTGGGCGGAGATAGGTACAGCTCGGCTTAATTAGTGGAGGCGTATTTGGATCCGTTTGTAGGCGTTCTGTGATCGGAGCTAGGTACATCTCGGCTTACTTACTGGCGTATTCGGTCCGTTTGTAGGCGTTCTGTGGGCAGAGCTATGTACATCTCGTCTTAATTAGAGGCGTATTCGATCCGTTTGTGGGCGTTTTGTGGGCGGGACTACTTGGCCGGAATGTCGTGTTGAGCCTGCTCGTGTACCGCAGGGAGGCGTTTTTAGAGTTCTTGAGGATGCTTTCTTTCTTAATTTCCAGACATAGAAGTCTGTGGAAAAACACATAGTAACCTTGTCGGAATCTCTTATTGCACATCGCGTATATTATGGAATTTAAGAAGCTGTTACTGTGTCCAAGCAACGTTCCGAATACGTACACTTCCTTGGGCCACGTGTCATTCCGATCTATCACAATGGCGATCATGTACGGGCTCCAACATATCACAAATGCAATGAACGTCAAGAACAACGTAAATGCTAGCTGAAGATCTTCTTTATTCGCGTTAGGCTGGTTTTTTGACGTCGACGTACGCCGTATGTCGATCAAATTTCCCCGAATACCACTGTGACGCCGTCCCGATGTCCGCCGAAGTGTCTCACGGGAATGACGTACGTACAGAAACACGCCAAGGTATGACGTCAGTACAATTATCATTGGGAACACTATGGAGACAGTAGCGAGGAACAGCGTGTATGAATAGTTGGCTGTTCTGTCAAATGTGCATCCCATCTCCTTAAGGCCGAAGGTGTGTCCGCCCCAGCCCAGCCAGTTCGGGAGATCGGCGCAGATGGCGAAGGTCCAAAGACCGAAGCAATACATGACCGTTTTCCGGCGGGTGTAGATTGTCCGGTAGAGAAAGTACTTGCAAATACAGACAACCCTGTACAAATAAAAAGTTGTTTGATCAAATAGTGCAGTGAAACCTCTCTAAACCGGACAGAGAGAAAACACCTGTGATCTTATTTTTGATGAGTTTCTTGGTCATTTATCTCAGGTGATAATGTCTGTTCGTGATCGCATAACACACACCTATGGCTCTGAATGATCAAATGCCTGGTTTACAGTGAAACCTGTCTAAGCCGGACACCCTGGGGATCTCCCAGGGTGTCCGGTTTAGGGCGTTTCCACTGTATATGGATACAGTGTTTATCCCGTCAACACAGTGCGTATGTGCCGTGAAACACGGTGCCGTGAAACATTTTTTGATATCCAGTCAATACTATTTTTGCATTTTACAGCCATTTGTAGGTGTTGACGGGATAAATAGAATAGTAGGTTAGTGCCGTGAATGGGAAAAAATATCTGGCGCGGCACGGAAACGGGATGTGCTCGGCAGAGCCTCGCCCATCCCGTTTCCTGAGCCTTGCCAAATATTTTTTCCCATTCCACGGCACTACCTACTGTTCTCTATTTAACCCGTCAACACAGGGTGTATGTGCCGTGAAACATTTTTGATATCCTGTCAATACGACCTAATCACTGCGTATGAATATGTGCGGTTGTCATACGAGTCGATTCTCCGATTTCGAGCATGCGGCTGGGGTTATTGTTTTTGCATTTTAAAGCTGTTTGTAGGTTTTGACGAGATAAGTAGAATAGTAGGTTAGTGCCGTGAATGAGAAAATATATTTCTCCAGTCACAGTCACATTTAATTTAAACGTATACATGGGCAAATGGTAGTAATATTGAAACACGTATATAAGCAAAATTTATTTTAAAATTTTAGTACGAAATTCGTACGGAGTTTAGTGGAACTGTACCTATTGATGGCGACGGGCGGTACATACAGTTCGACTACACACATGCGTGTATAGGCAAACGCAAGTAAACACATTAGCGTTGCAAACGTGTAACTCTGTGTGTCACAGGTCGTATGGGAGTTGCGTCCCGTAACGTAACGTGTATGTCAATATTTCGAGGTCCTGTTCAGATTTCGTTACGTCGAACTTCGGTTTACTCGAAGTATTTATCACAGTCCGATGGGCTTCGAGCAAACGAATGTGGACTGTATATAGCATTGGCGTCACGCAGCTCACGGTGCATATACTGTATTACTCAATCACGTCAATGTGAAGCCATTGTTCAAGAAAATATAGTACGGAAGTTTAGTGGAACTATACCAGTTGACGGCGAAAGCCGTTATATGTTTAGAGCACTGGTGTCACGCTCACGGTGCATATACTGTATTACTACTGAATATACGCCATTTTTTGTTTAATAAAATATTCGTACAAACGTTTTGCATCGTACGAAGTTTAGTGAAACTATATATGTTGACAGCGGCGGCCGCTAGTATATAGACAGCATGGGCGTATGCATATACTGCATTACTACAGAAGCGACTCCATTGTTTCGTTTAAAAGATATTCGTATAAACGTTTTGCATAGTACGAAGTTTAGTGAAACTCTACCTGTTGGCGGCGCGGACGGCCGCTATATAGAGCATTTACGTCACGCAGCGCATGATGCATGCATACACTACCTTACTGAATCACGTACAATGTATATGTGAGAAGCCATTCAAAAATCTTCGTATGATTGTTTTATCGTATGACTTTTAGTGGAACTCTACATGTACCTGTTGACTTCGACGGCCGTTATAAATTGGATTGACGTCACACAACTCATGGTATAGATAGTGCCTTACTAGGGAAGAAATTATGAGACACGCTATGCGATTTTGTGCGATAACCTGTGCGATATCTCATGAAAAATATTTACAAAATCTACGATACTTTTCGTAAATGACGTCGAAAGATAACGAAAATTACACAGCAAATGCGGAATATTATTCCGCATTTGCTGTGTAATTTTCGTCATCTTTCGACGTCATTGACAGAAAATACCACATTTGTTGTAAATATGTTTCATGAAAAATCGCACACGGTCTTAGGTAAAAATCACAGGGCGTGCCTCATATGATTCTCTAATAGTAAGCAGTATGTGCATCGTGAGTTTTGTGTTATAGGCGACGAATATTTTTATCGTACGAGCTTTAGTGAAATTATATGTATACCTGTTGACGGCGACTGCCGCGATAGAGAGTGTTGACGTCACGCATTTCACGGTGCATATCCTGCATCACTAGATAAAATCTTCTCTAGTAAGCAGTATGCATGTATGCATCGTGCGGTATGACGATTTTTGTATCGTACCAGCTTTAGTGAATTTATATGTATACCTGTTGACGGCGACTGCCGCGATAGAGAGCATTGACGTCACGCAGCTCACGGTGAGACAATTATGAGACACGATATGCGATTAGTTTTTACCTGTGCGATATCTCATGAAAAATATTTACAAAATCAACGACGCTTTTCGTAAATGACGTCGAAAGATGACGAACGTTTCATAGAAAATGCGGAATAGTATTCGCATTTGCTGTGAAAATTTCGTCATCTTTTGACGTCATTGACAGATCTCATTTTTAGTATATGTTTCATGAACAATCGGACACGGTCTTATATACAAAACATCATGGCGTACCTCATTTGCTTCTCTAGTAAGCAGTATGTGCATATGTACGTACGAGCTTTAGTGCAATTATATGTATACCTGTTGACGGCGACTGCCGCGATGGAGAGCATTGACGTCACGCAGCTCACGGTGCAAATACTCCCCAGCACCTGGCAGAACACGACCTTGTCGAAATAAAACCGCGGACCTTTCACCACGCCTGAAGAAGAAAACAGACAGAGGATTTTATCAGAGTGATGATTTACATGTGATGTTGTATTTTCTAAAATGAGTGTACTGGTTTCATGAGAAGCGAGGCTATGCCCAATATGGTGATTGAATGCGCCCATCGTGATTTCACATTTTGCAAAGTCGAAACTGTGTAGAAAGGCAAGCTTACATCGGTATTCGTAGTTTCATTTTCTATTACCTGCGATTGGTTCTGTACGGAGCCCCGCAGGTGACGTATAATTCTTTTTTTATTAATTCGTTCTCACGAAATAAAAATTCGTTCCCTCAATTTAACAATTCGTTCCTACTGGAACGAATTGTTAATTCGTGGGAATGAATTGTTAATTCGTGGAAACGAATTGTTAATTCGAGGGAACGAATTGTCATTTCGTGGGAACGAATTGTTAATTCGAGGGAACGAATTGTTAAAATCGTGGGAACGAATTGTTAATGCGAGTGAACGAATTGTTATTTCGTGGGAACGAATTAATAAAAGAAATCCATGTCCTCTGCGGGGCTCCTTAGTTCTGAGGTGTCATACGGGCATTCTATTTTCATTCATCACTACAATCATGTTCATTGGTCCCAAGATAGAGGTTAATCAGAGGTCAGCGAAGGATATAAAATGCAAGCTGTCATCGGTATTCGTGATTACCTTTTCGGTTACTAATAACTGCAGTAGGTTCTGAGGTGTCATATGGGCGGGCATAATATTATGTTTCACTAGAATATTGTACTTACAAACCATGTTCATTGGTTCCACGATATAGGTTAATCACAGGTCAGCGAAGAGCCCTAACATCGGTATTCGTGGTTACCTTAAAGTTGTCGATTGTCTGCACTGTGCTCTGGGGTGTCATTGGGGCATTCTATTAATAGCTTTTCCCTACAATCTGGTTACTTACCTCCATGTTCACTGGTCCCACGATAGAGCCAAATAAGAGGTTAGCGAAGGATGTTAAAATGGCAAGCTGACATCGTATTCGCGGTTACCTTTTTGAGTACTTGTAATAAAGCTCCAGATAAGGTATTAGTAATTGGGTATTGTCACTCTATCATTTCTGAAGCAATTGGATATTTAAAATTTTTAATTGGGTGAAATAAAATCAGACTATTGTTTACACATTAACGGACAGCAATTATTTAATAGTTTATTTCGAAATGAAAACATATCTTGGCATTTTATTAGAATTGTCTTTGGAGACAATTCTAATGAAATACCAAGATGTGTTTTCATGGAAAATAAGAAAAATATGCTATATTTATGGTCTGTTTATTGTTTTCTGCAGCATGATAAAGGTACCATAAAATCATTATTGCTTTCTGATACTCGCTACTTCTAATTTCAATTGGGTTTTTGAGAATTTTAATTGGGTTATTTACGCAAATACGCACCTTATCTGGAGCTCTGACTTGTAACTGCATTTGGTGCCGAGGTGTCAATGAGACATAATATTATTCTTTTTCACGATAGTCTTGTACTTACCAACCATGTTCATTGGTCCCACTATAGAGGTTATACAGAGGTCAGCAATAGCGAGGTTAACGATGAATAAATTCCAGTATTTCGTAACAGTCGCTTGTAGCTCAAGACAGCCCCTATGATCTGAAATACATGAACAGAATAACTTATAGAGATTGAATAGATTTTGATGAACCGGTTAAAGGTACATGCCCAGTCAGTAGGCACAAAATGTTCTGTATAGGAATTAAATTTGTGTCAATATTAGTAGTATATAGGGAGCCAGTTCATTACCGCGACTAATGGGAGCTGAATTTGGGTTCAACTCCAATTTAAATTCGCGAATTGAGGGTGGGGTTGAGGGTTGTAATTCGCGAACTTTTTTGTCGCGTTGGGTGGAGATTTGGTCTTTAGGAGGTTTTTCATCTACTAACTCACTGACCAGTTTGTGAGCTAAATTATATTTCCTCGTATTTTTTATGACAGTCGGCATAATCTCTTTCTATATACTAGTACATATACTTTCCCAAACCTGGGAATTAATAATAATTATGAAGAAATTGTGTTTCTTCTTCAATATGGGGAAAATATGGCAATTTGCCATATTTATCACAAATTATGAGAAAATATGGCAAATTGCCATATTTCCCCATATACGCATAACCAATTTGTTTTGCTGTTGGTGACCGCCTAGTCCCCAAATTCAGCTCCCATTAGTCATGTTAGTCGCGGTAATGAACTGGCTCCTATATACTACTCTATTCCATCCGTTCTGAAAATTACGAGTGCCCGCGATACAGATATAATCATTTAGTAATATTGATTTTACTGATAGTGATTCGCTGTGGTATCAGGCTATTTTCATATGCAAATGTAGCATGATATGTTTTAATTATTTATGCAAATTAAATGCGTTAACTGAAAAAAATAGTATTTTCGACAGATTATAAAGTATGATCATTGCACATACAAATAAATACAGAGAATAAATAGTAATGTCTGTTAACATTTTAAGGAAACACGGTTATCGCCCCTGTGTGGAAATTTACGTTTGATATAAAATGTATAATAATGCCAATCAGTACGTGGGGAAATGGTGAATGAATATTTATTTTTTCCAGGAAATGTCTCGGATGATGTCTCTGATATGAAGAACAGTTTGTACCTACTGAGTGGGTATGTACCTTTAAAAGTTACGTACACAACGCGTACTACATTATAATACCAGCACGTATACCAATGGCGGATTCAGGGGGGGAGTGACCTAGGGTGTACGCCCCGCTTTCAGGATTCCAGATATTTTTGCAATTTAGATTTTTGCAATCTGTAAAAAAAATAGCAATCCCTGTCAAATAAGGGTGATATTATCAGATCAAGGTCTTGTTGCGAACGGTAACTCTTGCAATCGACTCCCGTACCGTAACCTACGGACGGTACGTGAGTAGATTGCAAGAGTTACCATTCGCAACTAATCAAGGTTCAGATATTATAGAGAGCCCAACTCCTGGATCCGCCACTGCATGTATGTTCAGTCAAAGTTTAGTGTGACCGAGAAGATATACAGTACAATATAGTTTGATCAGAATTCTAGATACAAATATTTTATACAGTGGACCTTCTCCAAATCGGACGCACTGGCTAGTGTAGTTAGATACAGTGGAACCTCTCTAAACCGGACAATCCGACAGTGGAACCTCTCTAAACCGAACACCCTGTATTTTGATACTCTGGAACTTCTCTAAACCGGACACCATGTAGTTTGATACAGTGAATTTACTCTAAAGCGGACACCTTGGCTAGTGTATTTTCTACAGCGGAACCTCTATAAACCGGACATCCTGGGAGGTTCCCAGGGTGTCCGGTTTAGAGAGGTTCCACTGCTCCAGTTATGTAACGGCAAATATACGGACGAAATTTAATATAGGAATGAATGGCCTGTTTGTGGAATTTATCGGGGTATAAACTTGGAAAAGTCGCGGGAATACTGGACGAGGCGAAGCGAAGATTATTTTTTTTTTTTTTTTTCGAAAATTGTAATTTTTTAAGGCCTCGTCCAGTATTCCCGCGACTTTTCCAAGTTTATATCCCCGATAAATTCCACAAAAAGGCCATTCATTCCTTATAATTCCAGCATCTGAAATAAATTCATCAAGAAAATGTGTTTATCTTCCGTTTTCTTAAGAATTATTTTAACTGCGCCTCACGGTTACGGAAAGTAGTTCGGCGTGGGAGTTTACTGGGATATAAATTTTGGACAGAGACTTGCTACGGGCCAATCAAATGTTAGGGAATTGTGTAAATATTTTTGTGCTGGAATTATCATTTAATTGGAAAGCTACACCAGTTAGACATGGTTCTACATCGGAAATCACTGAATGTTCAAATAACCCGATTCCTTTGAGATTAACAGTCGGTACAATTCACGTAATTGTATCGACCCGCTAATGGCCACTGTTGTTGTGGGGTTTTGTGTATCTGATCGTCATGAAAATACATAATAACGCATGATTACAATTGCTCCCGACTTGGGAATTATATGTATGACGATGACCGTTTTTCGCCGATCTTGATTTCGAAAATTGTCCGTAAATGACGTCGGATTTTGACGTAAATTCCACGGCTCCTGCGGAATTAAATTCCTCATCGGCCAGGAGATTTATGTCAACATTCGACGTCATTTAAGGAAACTATGGATGATTTTTCGAAATCAATATCGGCGACATGGGAAAGGTAATGTAAGGGGAGATGATTTGAGACCTGGGCCCTGACTGGAGAAATATGGGAGTTGCGACCAGTGTATATCCAGATCAGCCCATCAATCCGCACGCACAATCTGAACAGGATCTACACTGTTCGCCATTCCATCAATGAAACACATGTTATGATGCAAAGCAATCATAAGCAGATAAATGTACGTACAGTGTATTTCGCATTTGAAAGCCGTGCAATTTCCCTACAGAATGTTCAGACTAACGTTGCTAAATTTGGTATTGTCGGATTCGTAGTGAGATTTTTTAATAACTATATAACGATTCGTCCCTCGATTTAACAATTCGTTCCCACGAAATAACAAATCGTTCCCTTAATTTAACAATTCGTTCCCTCGAATTAACAATTCGTTCCCACGATCTAACAATTCGTTCCCACGAATTAACAATTGAGGGAACTAATTGTCAAATTGAGGGAACGAATTGTTATTTCGTAGGAACGAATTGTTAAATTGAGGGAACGAATTTCGTGGGAATGAATTAATAAAAACGAATTATACGTCCCATGCGGGTACCACATGCGATTGGCATGTTGATAGCATAGTGTATTATACTAGTTTCGACATGTAGAACAAAAATAAAATGCAGTCATCCAATAGATAAACTGTTATCTATTGGATGACTGCATTTTTGTTTAACATGTCTAAACACGTATAATACACTATCCTATCAACATGCCAATCGCATGTGGCGGGTACTGGTACGTCTGTACTCTAGCTGTAATAGTAGTATTACAAGCTAACGTAACCCACAGGGACCTGCGATATATCAATGCAAGTGAGTGTGTATCTTTATACATTAAAAGCTACTGTTGTTGTCGAGTTTAGTACGGAGCCTCGCTATGAGTGGCGATTCATGTCATACGTGCCGTTTCTAACGCGTTAGAGAAGTAACGTGTTACTTGTGAGAAGGAACGCGTTACTAATGTATGTACTATATAGTGAAACACATATTTGTAACTCGTTACTGCTCAACAGTAACGCGTTACAAGACTAACAGTGAGTAACGCGTTAGAAATTGGCGGTAACACGTCACAACTCCAAGAGTAATGCGTTAGAACTCTAACACGTTAGGAGCTGTACTTATGACACGATCCGCCAATATAGAGGATTTGTAATGCGTTACAGCCAATTTCTAACGCGTTACTCACTGTTAGACTTATAACGTGTTACTGTTGAGCAGTAACGCGTTACAAAATGTGTTTCACTATATCGTACATACATTAGTAACGCGTTACTTCTCTAACGCGTTAGAAACGGCACGTATGACATGAAACGCCACTCATACCCCGCAGGGGACGTAGAATTTTTGTTTTTATTAATTCGTTCCCACTAAATAACAATCTGTTCCTTCAATTTAACAATTAATTATTCGTTCCCACGATACAACAATTCGTTCCCACGAATTCACAATTCGTTCCCTCAGTTTAACAATTCGTTCACTCAATTTAACAATTCGTTCCCACGAAACAACAATTCGTTCCCACGATATAAAGATTCGTCCCTCGATTTAACAATTCGTTCCCACGAAATAAAAATTCGTTTCCTCAATTTAACAATTCGTTTCCACGAATTAAGAAGTCGTTGCCTCAATTTAACAATTCGTTCCCACGAATTAATAATTCGTTCCCACGGGAACGAATTGTTAATTCCTGTGAACGAATTGTGATATCGTGGGAACGAATTATTAATTCGAAGAAACAAATTGCTAAATTGAGTGAACAAATTGTTATTTCGTGGGAATGAATTGTGATCGTTGAACGAATTATTAATTCGAAGGAACGAATTGTTAAATTGAGGGAACAAATTGTTATTTCGTGGGAATGAATTAATAAAAAATATTCGTGTCCCCTGCGGGACAAATGAGCGTGTATCTTTATAAATTAAAAGCTATATTGTGCAGAATTAATTGGTGTAGAACAATATAATATAATATAATCCCTGTGAGAATCGTCGTGTTTGGAATCCACTTAGTGACATCCACACCAATCACTGAAAGTTGATGCGCCATTGAGTTTTCATTTATTGAGTACTTCACGTAGATTGAATCTGCCCATTAAGGTCATGTCCTTATTGTGGCCCTATATAACGTCTATGGACATGAAATAACAACTAGGGTATCGTTATTACGAAGCTAATCCCCTCGCTGGCAGCTTTGATAAAAAACCTCAACGCATTTGCCTTACCAACCTATGAACATAAGTTCTCAGTGGCATTAACCTCGTGCGGTCGGACGTGGGTCATAGCGAAACAATCCACCCCCTAGACACACATTGTGGCCAAATGTTATCAAAATATGTGAGGCGGTTCATAAGTTATTGAAAAATGAAAGGTGTTACTAACGTACGTACGTACGTACGTACATGGAATAACGCTATTTATTATATACATACCCATGAAAAACATAGTTATACGATGTAAATAAAAGTCATATGTTCTCATGGATGAAATAAACAACTTCCGGTGAAAATACGACTACTTCCGTTATCTATATTCATAACGCGCACCTGCAGTGCCGGACTGCAAATAGGCTGCAAATACACATTCATTACCGTATACAGTCTAAAAAACTGCTAATTTCCATGGAGCGGTATATAATAAACAGAATATTCATATTTTTGCAACGAATATGACATATATGTTCATCTCGTGGTGTGAATCTTCTATTTATTAATGTTTAATTTTAATATTGATAATGGCGCGATCTTCGTTTCTGAACTTTCGTCAAGCCGCCAGATGCATTTTGCATGTCAACTAAACATGCTGTTCACACATATACTTTATAAAATACGACTACTTCCGTTATGTATATTCATAACGCGCACCTGCAGTGCCGGACTGCAAATAGGCTGCAAATACACATTCATTACCGTATACAGTCTAAAAAACTGCTAATTTCCATGGAGCGGTATATAATAAATAGAATATTCATATTTTTGCAACGAATATGACATATATGTTCATCTCGTGGTGTGAAATGTCCATATTTCACACCACTCGATGAACATATATGTCATATTCGTTGGAAAAATATGAATATCCTCTATATACCCTCTATATACCCGTTTGCCTAGATGCGATGGGATAACACCGTACTAATATAACAATAGTTACTTTCACA
The DNA here is from genome assembly GCA_029237695.1 of Conchocele bisecta. Classification (NCBI taxonomy): domain Eukaryota; kingdom Metazoa; phylum Mollusca; class Bivalvia; order Lucinida; family Thyasiridae; genus Conchocele; species Conchocele bisecta. The sequence goes on from CM055280.1 coordinate 60,751,404, forward strand.
AATAAAACATATTAATGTGATATCAGATACTGCCACCAAAGAAAAATACATAATTATGCTACTGTAATCTGCAAATAATGAAGCATGTATATGTATATCGACATTTCTACACATGTATGTAGAAGAAAGATTATACAATATTAATAATGCACAATTCAGATTATGTCAAAGAGTAACCATTAGAAAATATGTAATTACTGTCTCTTCCACGTTTTGCTGCCGACGAACTTTTGGCCATTAAACACATTAAAACTGAAACATATTTAAAAGTAAGTACTTATTCATCAATAACAAAAAAGTCACCCTCCCCCAAAAAATTTACGGTTGATGAAATTGCATCAAATATTGATTTTATTGCGAAAAAACGATTTTCCTTTGGGGATTTAACATGGGGGCTAAAAATATATTTTTTTAAAACATTTTTGTATTTGTCAACCGATTATCAAAATCTAACTTTTGTTTTTTTAATTACATCATTTTCAAGCTATCTCGCCAGGTTTCGGAGTCAATTTCCTTCAGGATCAAAAAACAATTTTTTTGGAAATTGACCCCCCACGTTAAATTCCCATAGGAAAATCGTTTTTTCGAAATAAAGTCAATATTTAAATAAAAAAAATTGGGGAGGGTGACTTTTTTGTTAAAAAGTACTTACTTTTAACTATTTAATAAATGTAATGTTTTTAATAGCCAAAAGTTCGTCGGCAGCAAAACGTGGAACAGACAGTAAGCAAGGTTCATTATTATGTAAAACTTCAAAATATAGAGGATATTCCAGATAGAGGATTATTTTCTATGTGCAATTATCTAATTTATAATCTGTCAAAATTATTAATTTTTCAGGAGACGCATTTAAATAGTATAAATAATTAAAAAATACCATGCCTCATTTGCATATGAAAATAGCCTGATACCAATGCGCGTCACTATCAGTAAAATAAATATTACTAAATAATTATATCTGTACAGCGGCCACTCGTAATTTTTAGAACTGGTGGAATAGTGACACAATTATACACTTATTTAATTCCTATAAAGAACATATTGTGCCTACTGAGTGGGCATGTACCTTTAATTGTCAATCAATTGTCATCAGCTTAGTGAGTGAGTAATGTTACGTGCCCGTGTACTGGTCAGTTTGATCACTTCTGTGTTAGCTGTTGTTGGTCATTTTGGTCAGTTCTGTGTTAGCTTTCAGAGATATTTTGACGTGTTTATGTTTCGATTTGATTTTTGCTGAACAGTTGGGATACGAATTGATGATATTTATGTGGACATTGTGTTGTTAAAGGATACATTCCAGGAGTCAGTCGGAAAATTGTTGCAATAGCTTTGTAGTAAGGCAATATCAACGTGTATGATCATGTGGTACTAACAACAACAACAAGTACTAAAACTTCCAGAATTCATTCGATTGAAAGTAGGTATTCTTTTATATTGTCCTTATTACGTAATGGATTTTGATGAAATATGGCGCATCAAACGCGTCTTGTTATGGTGCATTTTGGTGGTCTCTGTACTTTTGCCCAAACTTATGTCGCTTTTGCGAAGAATCGAGTTCCGTGTCGGTAGACACGAAAATCAATTCTTCGCAAAAACGACAGAAGTCTGTGCCGAACTCCCTGGACGACCAAATGCAGCTCATGAGGAGGCGTTTGCTGCGCCATATTTCATCAAAATCCGTTTCATATTAAGGAAAATAATACTTACTTTGGAGTGGGCAAGATTTCTACACTTTAAGCTACTGTTGTTGTTGTTATAACCACGTGATCATGCACCTTGAATATTATATAATGACACAGATAAGTATTATATACCTGTAAAATGCCCTACTCCCAGAATGGTTCAGCTGTGTGAATTTGACATGTGGTTTCGTCTGTGATGTGGGAGTAAGAGACAATATAGACAATAGTAAATAACTGGCAAGGCTAAGGAAACCGTGCTATCCGTGTCGCGCCAGATATGTTTTACCATTCACGGCATTAACCAACTATTCTATTTATCGCGTCAACACTACAAATAGCTTTAAAATGCAAAACAAATAACCCCAGCCGCATCCTCAAAATCTGAGAATCGACTAGCATGACAACCGCACATATCCATGCACAGTGATTAGGTTGTATTGACAGGATATCAAACCTGTTTCGCGGCACCGTGTTTCACGGCACATACGCACTGTGTTGACGGGATAAAAGCTAAACATGGTCTTATCACCATGTTTAGCTTTTATCCCGTGCATGTAGCTCCTGACCTCGATGCCACGACCGGCAACTTACAGCGTATCTGTTAGCCGATCATTTAGTGACACTGGTGTGGCGTGTGAAACAGTGAACAGTGAATGACGGTACCGACGTCGGGTCTGGTGACCCGTGTAGCTCCTGATTTCGACGCCACGACCGGTAACTTGCAACGTATTTGTTAGCCGTTTAGTGACACTGGTGTGGCGTGTGAAACAGTGAACAGTGAATGACGGTACCGACGTCGGGTCTGGTGACCAGTGTAGCTCCTGATTTCGACGCCACGACCGGAAACTTGCAACTTATTTGTTAGCAGTTTAGTGACACTGGTGTGGCATGTGAAACAGTGAACAGTGACTGACGGTACCGGCATCGGGTCTGGTGACCCGTGTAGCTCCTGATTTCGACGCCACGACCGGCAACTTGCAACGTATTAATTAGCCGTTTAGTGACACTGGTGTGGCGTGTGAAACAGTGAACAGTGAATGACGGTACCGACGTCGGGTCTGGTGACCCGTGTAGCTCCTGATTTCGACGCCACGACCGGAAACTTGCAACTTATTTGTTAGCAGTTTAGTGACACTGGTGTGGCGTGTGAAACAGTGAACAGTGACTGACGGTACCGGCATCGGGTCTGGTGACCCGTGTAGCTCCTGATTTCGACGCCACGACCGGCAACTTGCAACGTATTTATTAGCCGTTTAGTGACACTGGTCTGGCGTGTGAAACCGTGAACAGTGACTGACGGTACCGACGTCGGGTCTGGTGACCAGTGTAGCTCCTGATTTCGACGCCACGACCGGCAACTTGTAACGTATTTATTAGCCGTTTAGTGACACTGGTGTGGCGTGTGAAACAGTGAACAGTGACTGACGGTACCGACGTCGGGTCTGGTGACCAGTGTAGCTCCTGATTTCGACGCCACGACCGGCAACTTGCAACGTATTTATTAGCCGTATAGTGACACTGGTCTGGCGTGTGAAACCGTGAACAGTGACTGACGGTACCGACGTCGGGTCTGGTGACCAGTGTAGCTCCTGATTTCGACGTCACGACCGGCAACTTGTAACGTATTTATTAGCCGTTTAGTGACACTGGTGTGGCGTGTGAAACAGTGAACACTGACTGACGGTACCGAGGTAGGGTTGGGTGAGCAGAAACAGCGTATATCGAGATCGGGTCGGGTCGGGTGAGCAGAAACAGTGATTATCGAGCTCAGGTCTGGTCGGGTCGGGTGAGCAGTGTATTGGTGTCATTAGAGCTGTCACTTTATTGTCAGTACTGGTTCGACCCATTTACACTTTTCGACTGGTGATATAAAATGGTAGTTTCGAACTGTAACTCTAGCTTGCAATTAGTTCTGAGTACATAACTCTAATTACATTTCATTACACAGCATTACATAATAGTTATGACGGAGTAGTCTTTCCAAATGTGCGTTTGAAGCCTTCTTTGTCTCACCCAATAATTTTGCTAATACACATTTTATTAGGTGACTTTATAGTAATAGTTTTTTGTCATATTGTAGATTGTCTCGCAATAACATAGCGAAGTATGAAACGTCAACATCCTGCATGTATTTTCTATATTTAATGCCGCAAAGTGTGCTGTAGTTTTTTACTGTGTAGCGCGGTGTAGCGATATAGTGCAACATGTCACCTAATGCATAAAGGCTGAACATGTGCAGCTAATTTGCTATCTACTCCCGTTACCGTCCGTCTGGCTACGGACGGTTACGGGATGTTAGATTGCACATTGCGGCAGTCCAAAACATTGGTATTAACTCTTGCAATCTACTCCCGTACGGTCCATAGCCAGACGGACGGTACGGGAGTAGATTGCAAGAGTTACTGTTCGCAACTACTTATTTGGGTGATGGTGTCTTATGGGCGACTTCGCCTTCGGAAGGAATTGGTTATGATCATTTCCTTGCAAATGTGTTTGTTAACTTGCGCACAAACTACTCCAAACCTTTGAATATATAGTTTATAAAACATTAAGAAAATGCGTTGTTAGAAACGATGAGAGACAACTCCATCAACCACAGTTTGCCAGGGTCCCTCAAAGGACCCCATCACCATAACTCGAAAATGTATTTGATAAGGTGACGGCTTTACTGATGCATATCACATGTCTTAGTTAAGTTTCCCAAAATATATATAGTATATATTGTTAGTAACCCGAATTTTCTGTCTGTAACGCAGGGCGACTTACAAGTGTAAGTTGCCCTGCGTTAGAGACATATATTTCGGGTTAACCTTGTTATATACCAGATGCCAGTTTCAATAAACTTCGTACGACTAAGTAGTTCGTACATCGTACAAAACTAACATTGACAACAAAGTTCGCAATTTAGCAACTGATCTTTGAAAAATAAACTTTGGTGGGATTTGTTCGCATATAATGACTCCTACATGTGGGTCACAAAGGGTAGCATTAGCGACCTACATTAATGTATAATACAACCTATAATACATATTCGTAAGAACAGTTTTGTCGTGCGGAGTTTAGTGAAACTGACCGCTGACGTCGTAGCAAATGTCTGGCGTCCGTTAGCTTAGTTCTGCGTACATAACTCTAATTACATTTCATTACACTGCATTACATAAGCTATAGTGTAACCTGTTGCATATAAAGCGGAAAACATGCAGCTACCGTTAAGATACTAACTAAACCGGGCGGCCGAGTGACTTTCACTAAGCTTCTTTCGATTTAAATGGCCGTACGAAGATTGTTATCAATGTGCATATCTACGGTGGCACAGAGGGGACATGGAACTATTTCATTGCTATTGCGTGCGCACGCGGTAGCTTTTGCGTGCACACGCGATAGCTTAGCCAATGAAACCCTATCGCGTGTGCACGCAAAACCTATCGCGTGCGCACGCGATAGCTAGTGCGTGCGCACGCGATAGCTCTATCGCGCACGTAATAGCTATCGTGTGCGCACGCAATAGTAAAGCAATATGTCCATGTCCCCTCTGTGCCACCGTACATATCACATTACTGTGATTTATTAACATTAGAATGTTGTACTGCACCTACATACAGATATCATTACATGTGAACACATGCACTAAATAATTATACAGAAAATATAGAATACCGATGAAATATCTTGTGTTTGAAATCAAGCAGACTAATTGGCTGAGCCTCAGTTGTGCTACAGCTCAGGCTCAGAAAATTAAATTGACTGATCTAACATTGTCAATGCATATATGTTAGTTCTGATTGCATAACTCTAAATTACGTTGCATTACATTAACGTTATGACGGAGTATTATTTCTAAATTTGTGTTTGAAGCATTCTTTGTTTACGTATACTTCGTGATCAGTGACCTAAGTATTGGGAACATAAGTACAACAGGCCCCTTGTGTCTTTTACTGTTTCATCTGTCTTTTATATTTTCTGTATCCGTGTACGGATACAGAAAATATAAAAGACTGATGAAATAGTAAAATACATCCGTTTACACTACCATCTACGCTAATCTTGCCAATATTTGTCAATATCCTTCTCTCAAAATACGTTATTATTGTGTTTGAAATCAAGCAGATTAATTGGCTGAGCCTCAGTTGTGCTACAGCTCAGGCTCAGAAAATTAAATTGACTGATTTAACCTTGTCAATACATATGTTAGAAACGTTTATAATCGAGCAAGATTAACGCAGGCAGTTCTGTAGCTGATATTATCTGAGCTAGTCGTTCTTTAGTTCTGAGAACATAACTTTGAATTACATTGCATTACATTAGCGTTATGACGGAGTAATATTTCTAAATTTGTGTTTGAAGTGTTCTTTGTTTACTTAATATACTTCGTGGAGAGTGACCTAAGTATTGGGAACTTAAGTAAAGCAAGCCCCTTGTGTCGTTTTCCTACTTCATCTGTGTTATATATTTTCTGTATCTGAAGTTTCAAGTTGTCGTACGAATTTTATTGAAACGGCCCCTGGACGTTCCTTTGCATAAAACTGTATTGATCATGCCATATAATATTAAATGTCTAAACGGCCACCTGTTCAACTTGAAGCCAGTTTATACTGGGTTTTTATTCCAGTTTCCCAGCATGCCAAGAAATTACTCACACCGGAAGGGGAAGCAGCTGATTGTTGGATTGTGATCATCTATCCACCAGATAGCATTTCACTGATTGAAATTAATGACAATGTGTATGATCACGTGGTTACCACAACAACAACAAGTACTGAAGCTTCCTGTAGCCTATTTCAGCAACATTGCAAAGTATACTTATCTAGCAAAGTATACTTTGAGGGAGAAATTTTCAATTTTAGGATAAGATTTATTAATTTGTATTATACTGAATTTATTACATTATCACAGCCATTTCGGCTGTGATAATGTAATAAATTCAGTATAATAATTCTGATTACTTTTAATCATCAAATATATACAGTCGTTAGTGCTATATGAAATAATGCATTTCAGAAAAATTAATGATTTCTCCCTCAAAGTATACTTTGCTAGTAAAGTATACTTTGCAAATTTGGTGAAATCGGCTACAGAAGCCCTCCCATTCAAAGTACGTATTGTTATATTTTGTCCTTATTATGTAACGGATTTTGATGAAACACGGCGCATCAAACGCGTCTTGTTACGCTGCATTTGGTGGTCTCTGTATTTTGGCCTGAACTTCTGTTGTTTTTGCGAAGAATCGAGTTCCGTGTCTACTAACACAGAAATCGATTCTTCGCTAAAACGACATACGTATGTACCGAACTCCCGGGACCACCAAATGCAGTTCATGGAGACGCGTTTGCTGCACCATATTTCATCAAAATCCGTTGCCTATTAAGAAACATATCAAATAATACTTACTTTTGAGTGGGCGCGCTTTGAACACTTGTTGTTGTTGTTGTAACCACGTGATCATGCACCTTGGATTACCGCGGCACAAATATGACTTTTTATGAAAAATAATTATATTTAAATATATTTAACGTGTTTAAACGTACATGCCCACTCAGTAGGCACCAAATGGTCTTTAAATCAGAGAGATCATCGGAGACATATTCTGGCAAAATCAACATTCATTCACCATTACCCCACATATTGATTGACATAAGTATACATTTTATATCAGAAGTAACTATTTATTCTCTGTATTTCTTTTTCGATGTGGAATGATCATACTTCATAATATGTCGCCCCGTGCAGGCACAGGGGCGGGATCAACTGATCCTGAGAATAGTGCTGCAGTAGCCATTGCTTGTCGTAAAAGGCGACTAAACTGGCTTAACGATTGTGTTCATACTTTCCGGAACCCACTATACCGTATTTGGCCCTCATGTACATTTTTGGCTTTCTTGTATGTGAGAGTTGAGTCAGGCTATGCCCCATATATAAAAGTAAGATTAGCGCTAATCCTATTACTTTTAGGGGATGGGATAAATGATGCTGGTGTGGCGAGGGCCTGGCACCAGATCAGGTTGTTCTAATTTCAGGACTGAATATATATTTTGATTGTAAATATTGAGTTCTGAAGTTGGGATTTACCCCCCTCGGACAGGTGGATACGGGACACGACCCCGTTGACCCGTCTACGTGTAGACTCCCTGAGGCTTGTACCTCTATGTCAGAAAAGCGGACGTTAAACCCTATTCACTCACTCACTCACTCGTTCTCTCAATTTAACAATTCGTTCCCACGATATAACAATTCGTTCCATCGAATTAACAATTCGTTCCCACGAATTAACAATTCGTTCCATCGAATTAACAATTCGTTCCATGGAATTAACAATTCGTTCCCGTATGAACGAATTGTTATTTAGTGGGTACGAATTGTTAAATTGAGGGAACGAATTGTTAATTCGTGGGAACGAATTGTTAATTCGTGGGAACGTATTGTTAAATTGCGTGAACAAATTGTTATTTCGTAGGAACGAATTAATGGAAAAAAAAGAATGCTACGTCCCCTGCTTGACTCCGTACATATGAGACACGCCATGTGATTTTGCACCGGAGAACATTTGCGACATTTCAAGCGATATACCGGTTGTTTCATAATATCTGTCCTTATTCTAAAGGCTTACATTTTCGTTATACAATATAATACAATAAAATTGAAACTCACAATCTTATAGCAAACATAACACCATTTTGTTTGATGTATCATACAATTATATTACCTTCATGATAGTCATTACACGCCTTATTGTACTAATAGTCTGTTTTACAGCAAATTCTCGATATGACATCCATTCTGGGTAATAATGACGTCAAGCCGCTGTGTGAAGTTCCTGATGACACTACCACATGTTTCCTGGCAAATGTTGCGGATTTCTCTCTTGATGGCTGCCTTTAATTCATTAGTAGTTGCTGGAGTATGATTATACACACGATCCTTCAGATATCCCCACAAGAAGACGTCCAGGGGGCTTAGATCACTGTGATCTTTTCTGTAAATGAAGTCGTTAGATGACACCAATTTCATCGCAAATGCGGAATAGAATTTAACGAAAATGTCGGCATCTTTCGACCACATTTACAAAAGAAATCGTAATTTTTGTAAATATATTTGATGAGATATCGCACAAGTTCTTTCATGTAGCTACTAAATCACGTGGCGTGTCTCATTTATGGTGGGGTATGTAGAAAAAAAATAATAAAAAAGATAAAAGATACAAGTACGTACAGTTAAGTCGACTGTTAGCCTGGGCCCGGTTGCTCAAAGCTTCTGTTAGCTTAACAGATTGTTAAATCCTTAGCATTGCTACGGATTTAACAGTCTGTTAAGCTAACAGAAGCTTGTTTTTGAGCAACCGGGCCCTGACTGATATAGAATAGCAGGTTAGTGCCGTGAATGGGAAACAATATCTGGCGGCAAGGCTTAGGAAACGGGATGGGCGAGGCTCTGCCAAGCACATCCCGTTTCCGTGCCGCGCCAGATATTTTACCCATTCACGGCACTAACCTACTATTCTATTTATCCCGTCAACATCTACAAATTGCTTTAAAATGAAACAAAATAACCCCAGCCACCGCACATATTCATAAGCAGTGATAAGGTCGTATTGACAGGATATCAAAAATGTTTCACGGCACCGTGTTTCACGGCACATACGCACTGTGTTGACGGGATAAATTTATTTATGTCAGATTTTATTTTGTCATGTACACCGCTATTGCGCTAATCTTGTCAATATTTGCCTTTTTTATTAAAAAAGTCTTGATTATTGTAATTTAAAGCAAGCATCTTGATTGGCTGAGCCTGAGCTGTGATTTCAAGCACAATATTCAAATACAATGAAACTTCTCTAAACCGGAAACCCTGTGAGGTCCCCATAGTGTCCGGCTTACAGAACTTTCACTGTAAATCAGGCATTTGATCATTCTGAGCCATAGTTGTGTACTATGCGATCACGAACAGACATTATCACCTGAGATAAATGACCAAGAAACTCATCGAAAATAGAATCACGGGTGTTTCCTTGGTGTCCTTGTGTAGAGAGGTTCCGTTGTAATTCGAAATATAGAGAATAGTAGGTTAGTGCCGTGAATGGGAAAAACTATCTGGCAAGGCTCAGGAATTTCTTTATTGATCATCAGAAGTATACGTTGTGACCACTCATTTGAACCGTCTCGCCGAGACGGTTGAAATGAGTGATCACAACATATACTTTGGTTCAGAAATAAGGAAAATAGATAGAGAATAGTAGGTTAGTGCCGTGAATGGGAAAAAATATCTGGCAAGGCTCAGGAAACGGGATGGGCGAGGCTCTGCCGAGCAAATCCCGTTTCCGAGCCGCGCCAGATATTTTTCCCATTCACGGCACTAACCTACTATTCTGTTTATCTCGTCAACACCTACAAATGGCTTTAAATGCAAAAGAAATAACCCCAGTCACCGCACATATTCATACGCAGTGGTTAGGTCGTATTGACAGGATATCAAATATGTTTCACGGCACCGTGTTTCACGGCACATACGCACTGTGTTGACGGGATAAAAAATTTTTTACATATATTGGCAAGATTACATACATGTTACACAGATGGTGGTGTTGAAACGAATAAACGAAGATAAAACGTTTTCAGACATCATCTCTGCGCGCACTGGAATTGTTCACATATTTGATTTTTAAGGAATTAAATGCGAGGGAGCGCTAGCGACCACAGCATTTAGTTCCTTAAAAGTCCAATATGTCGCTCCCTCGCATTTAATTCCTTACAAATCCAATATGTGAACAATAGCATACTTATAATTAGCCACGTTTATAATGCAGTCTGCCATCCGATTATTGATTTTCAGTTTCGTGTCGAACAGTCAGTCATTAAATCTGGTAATACGTAACTTATTGAGGTTAAAGGTTCATGCCCGCTCAGTAGGCACAACATGTTTTTTTTTATATAAGAGACATCATCTGAGACATGTTCTGGCAAACTAAACATTCATTCACCATTACCCAACTTATTGATTGGCATTATTATACATTTTGTATCAGACATAAATTCCCACACTAATATCAGGGGCGATAACCGTGTTTCCTTAAAATGTTAACGGACATTACTATTTACTATCTTTAACTTATAATCTGTCGAAACTATTATTTTTTCAGGAGACGCATTTAATTAGTATAAATAATTAAAAAAATATCATGCCTCATTTGCATATGGAAATAGCCTGATATACCAACGCGAGTCACTATCAGTAAAATAAATATTACTAAGTGATTATATCTGTATAGCGGGCACTTATAATGTTTAGAACTGTTGAAATAGTGACACAATTATACACTTATTTAATTCCTACTATAAAGAACAATTCGTGCCTACTGAGTGGGCATGTACGTTTAAACCGTGTAGTATGTGAAATAAGTGGAAGTATTGGCTTAGAAACTAGGGCGAATTATTACGGAACTTAAATGTCATAATCTTCGTGTCTACTCGGCATACACTTACGTAGGTGACGACGAGCGAAATGTCTCTAACTGCCCGCCATAATGAATGGGGCAGAATACTACATGGTATCGTGAACAATAAGACACTTATGTATGCTCCGATATTCATTTCTGTCATCTATTCAAACTATGACTGGAGAAATGTGACTACTGTCTGTTTCACGAAAGCTGCTCAAATTTTACGGCTATATAGATAATTCAAAAAAAATATTTGTTTCGATAATATTCAATTAAAGGAAAATTTAAGAATGAGACTTCTTTTTATTTCGTGAAATTTTGTCAAATATTGATTTTATTGCGCAAGTGAAGTGAAGATGTCTATGGGGATTTAACATGGGAAAATTTTTTCTTAGTTAGATCATTTCCAAGCTATCTAGCTAGGTTTCGGAGTCAATTTCCAAAACAAAATCTTTTTTTGACTCCTCCCACAACTCCTCTACCTTTTTCCCCCATGTTAAATTCCCATAGAGAAATCAATTTTTCGTAATAAAACCATTATTTGACCAAATTTCACGAAATAAAAAGAAGACTCATTCTTAAATTTTCCTTTAATTTAATACCATCGAAAGCAAAATTGTTTTTGAATTGTTTATATGGCCGTAAAATTTGGGCAGCTTTCGTGAAACAGACTATAATGAGATGTATGATCGGTGTAGTTCCGGATCAAATAGTACAACCCTGTAGCCTGATAACGATCTTACAGAGCCCCGCAGGGGAAGTAGATTTTTTTTTTATTAATTCGTTCCCACGAAATAACAATTCGTTCCCACGAAATAATAATTCATTCCCTCAATTTAACAATTCGTTCCCACGAAATAACAAATAGTTTCCACGATTTGTTAATTCGTGGGAACGAATTGTTGTATGGTGAGAACGAATTGTTAATTCGAGCGAAATAATTGTTAACTTAACAATTATTTCCCTCGAATTAACAATTCGTTCTCACCATACAACAATTCGTTCCCATTGATTGAGGGAACGAATTGTCATTTCGTGGGAACGAATTGTTAATTAGAGGGAACGAATTGTTATATCGTGGGAACTAATTGTTAATTCGAGGGAACTAATTGTTTAATTGAGGGAACGAATTGTTATTTCGTTGGAACGAATTAATACAAAACAAAATCCACGTCCCCTGCAGGGCTCCGTACGATGTATATTGCTTGGTAGAAGAACGGCGTGTGCTTCACTGATGAAATGGCGATAAGGGTATAATCTGATCAGACTGTTCGGATGCACAGGCTGATCTGGATGTACACTCGTCGCAAAGCCCATAAGCCCCATTTCTGCAGTCGCATACTCATTTTTATCCCGTCAACACAGTGCGTATGTGCCGTGAAACACGGTGCCGTGAAACATTTTTGATATCCAGTCAATACTATTTTTGCATTTTACAGCCATTGTAGGTGTTGACGGGATAAATAGAATAGTGGGTTAGTGCCGTGAATGGGAAAAAATATCTGGCGCGGCACGCGGAAACGGGATGTGCTCGGCAGAGCCTGGCCCATCTCGTTTCCTGAGCCTTGCCAGATATTTTTTCCCATTCACGGCACTAACCTACTATTCTCTATGTGTTCTGATATTTATGTTTATCACATATTTGATTCATTTTCTAGTTTTGTTTCTGCATTTACACATCACATAGTGGGCAATGTATTGACATGATGATGTGATAACACAGTTAGACCACGTTCGTACGCATGTACGATCGATAATCCGTATTTCAGTCATTCTCATTGGCCGAAACACGGCCACGTGATTATCTGCACATTGAAAATATACCTTTTAACGGTTTGTTTACACGAATAAGCACACTTGGACCGCGAGACCGGTCCGAGATGTGTTTATTCGTATAAACAACCCTAGTGTTCACCTCCTAAAAGCGTAAATCTGACGCCGACAAATTGTTTATAACTAAATGTCACGGGGCGAGAAAGAAAGGCTCAAACCCGGGTCTGATATGAATCTGTCTCGCCCCGTGACATTTGGCGCCCAACTACATGTAGGGACCGTGACTGATAAATACTGCCCAAATTGTACCACAGATATGGAATTCAGATAGGAATTAAATATAGAATTCAGGGACGAATTTCAATTTGGCGGGGAAGTATGTCACGGTACTTAACTCACTATGGGGAGAAGATGTGTATTCGTGCCCGGCTAGCTCAGTCGGTTAGAGCAATGGTACGGTAAACCAGAGGCCTCGGGCCGGAGCACATTTTTCTCACCCTGTGACATAATGTTGATTGGTTGATTCCGCTCATCCAAAAGACTCATTTTCGTGGGTCCCGTAATTTATATTAGCACCGACAAAATCAATTCAAGTATACGATGACCTGCCTCCATGCATGTACATCCTGTCACAATAGCGAATACATCATTTTACATAATAATGAATTCGTAAATTCCTCTTGCATTTCATGTTGTATTTTGATTTTATTCGAGGCGTCTATGACATATCATGTAGAGAATATAGAGAAAAGTAGGTTAGTGCCGTGAATGGGAAAAAATATCTGGCAAGGCTTAGGAAACGGAATGGGCTGTTGTAGCCTGATAACGATCTATGTCGCTTATTAGAAGCCTGACGGGTATTTCCTTGATGAAATTGCGAACAGTACATATGCATATGCATAGGCTGATCTAGAGCTACACTGGTCGCCAATTCCATAAGCCTCATTTCCCCAGTCACATATGAGACACGCCAAATGATGTTGTACCTTCGAACATATGCTTAATTTCATTAAATACGCTTAACTTTATTTTCATAAATAAAGTCAAAAGTTTATAAAACATTAAACATTAAGGAAAATATTGTAAATTTTGCAAACATATTTCATGAAATTACGCAGATGTCCAAATGTACAAAAGCATGTGGCGTGTCTCAATTATGACGTCATTTAATACGTATCATTAACATGGCGGCATCTCACGTTAAAACTGTCGAGCAGCGTATTAATATATTCCGTAAATTCACAGGGCTGGGTTAATCTTGCCCATCTGTCAACGTTGTAAGCATATATTGGCAATATCAACTCTCAATCAAGCTGTGCTCAGGCTCGGCTAATCAAGCAGCTTGATTTCAAGCACATTATTCAAGTATTTTAAAATAAAGGAAATGGACACACATTGGCAAGATTAGCGCAGGCGATGGTGTAGGCGTCGGTTCTGCCTGATAGAGAATAGTAGGTTAGTGCCGTCAATGGGAAAATATATCTGGCAAGGCTGAGGAAACGGGATGGGCGAGGCTCTGCCGAGCACATCCCGTTTCCGGGCCGCGCCAGATATTTTTCCCATTCACGGCACTAACCAACTATTCTATTTATCCCGTCAACACCTACAAATGGCTTTAAAATGCAAAAAAAGTAACCCCAGTCACCGCATATATTCATACGCGGTGATTAGGTCGTATTGACAGGATATCAAAAATGTTTCACGGCACCGTGTTTCACCGCACATACGCACTGTGTTGACGGGATAAAGTAATTTACAGATGCGTCTAGCGATACCCTTGAAGTACCTATGGTGAGCCTGGTAGCCTCGAATTGGGAGTGACGCTTGGTTGTAGTATCTGACTTGTACATACATATTGTAGTTAACAGATGGTGCGCAGAATGTACCGTGTAACGTATCAAGAATAATAATATATTCCGCAATTCACAGAACTAGTACACAACAGACTGTGTTAGTCTTGCCCATATGTCAACGTTTCTAAGCAACTGTTTGCAACATCAACTCGCAATCAAGCGGTGCTACAATTCAGACGCAGATACTCAAACTGCCTGATCGCAAGTTGATGTTTATGGTTTAGAAACGCTGATTATCTGGCAAGATTAACGCAGACGACTGTGCAGTTATTTACCTGATAAAACATGGCTGTGTCCTGTATGACGTTTAATGGTGCGTGATTAACGGTCGATTTTCTTAACACAGTTATTATTGATGAAACCTTTGGCCCCTTGAGATTTCATGAAATACTTGTATATGTCCTGTAAGCCGTTCAATGGTGCTTGATTAACGGTCGCTTTCTTATCACAGTTATTGTTGATGGAACCTTTGGCCCCTGCGATAGTTACCTGAAAAAGACACGTATATGTCCTGTATGACGTTTAATGGTGCTTTACGGTCGCTTTTCTTAGTACAGTTAGTATTGATTTAACCGTTGGCGCCCGAGATATTTACCTGACAAGACATATCTGTGTCCTGGATGACTTTTAATGGTTCGTGATTAACGGTCGCTTTTCTTAGTACAGTTATTGTTGACGGAAACTTTGGCGTCTGAGATATTTACTTGACAAAGACATGTCTGTGTCCTGTATGACGTTTAATGTTGCGTGATTAACGGTCGCTTTTCCTAACACAATTAATGTTGACTGAAACTTTGGCGCCTGAGATATTTACCTGACAAAGACGTATGCTGAGCCTGGACGAAAGTTAATGGTGCGTGATTAACGGTCGCTTTTCTTGATAGTTATTGTTAGTTTGAACAATATTTTATTCACATTTTGACACAGACACATGTAATAACGTATATGCAAATATATCAATCACGACAATGCGGTACAATTTGTGAAAAGGATTCAGTAGTAAGCGCAAGAGCTTATAAACACTGTCTCCTTAAATGCATGGAACAGAATACATTAATATCATGACAAAATGTGCAACAGAACATAGTTTATGAAAATCTGATGAAAAGTAAACTTCTGACAATAGCGATGTTTGGGGGTGGGGGGGGAGGGGGGGAGGCGGGAATTAGTAGTAGTAATCGCAGTAGTAGTAGTACTTAACAGTAGTAGTATCAGGAGAAGGAGTAGCAGTAGTTTTTCTAGTTTGTGAAATTAATTGGAATATATATATAAATAGAAAACAAAGTTAAACGATGATTAGCAAATGAGAAGAGAATATGAAAGAAAAAAATGGAGAACGCTGATAACCCGTTCATCTCAGCTGTCGGGATAGTACTCGTGTACTGCAGTGATATAGTACAATACCAGACTAGAATGAAATATTACCAGCTATATGCGATACTCGAACCGTTTAGAGCGTGTGATAAAGTCATGGGTGAACCTGAAAATCCGCATATTAGCGTCATCGTCAACTGATGGGCAACCATATAGAAGTATGCGAACGTCATCTCTCGCAATATGCAGTTGTGTTAAACTATTGTTCAACTGTACTCGTATATCGGTGTACAATGGACAATGTAAGAAGTAGTATTGAGTGTCTTCCACTGCCCCACATCTGCAGCGTGGACTGTCTACTATGTTCTTCGAGAAACGATGTTGGTTTAAGCAGCTGCAATGTGTACGGATGCGTGTGTGGAGAATTTGCGTTTCCCTTTTACCAGAGTAGTAGTAGTTAGGAGGTTTAGTAATATTCGAATTCAAGTGGGTTTTGAATACGTTTAGTGATGGCGAGGTGCGAATATCGGGTGTGAGCTGATTTCATTCCTGAACTGATGATGGTAAAAATTAGTTCTGATAGAGCTGTGTCTTACATGGAAGGGAAGATGTGTTTTCTGCGTTTCTGAGATTGTAGTTCACTGTGTCGCCTACGTTTGCTGGAACAGGAGATGATAAGTAGTGAGGGGATATTCGGTTATGCATCGCATAGAAGATACATAGTGTGTGCTTCCTGCGTCTGACTTTTCGTGTTTCCCAGCCAGTTTCTCGATAAAGTGCCTCAAAAGATACAAGTTTAGTGGCTCCAGTTACAATTCGAGCTGCCTCTATTTGAATTTTTTCCAGATCCTGTTCTTCATACCTTATACAATTATCCCAAATTACATCAGCATATTCTAAGACGGGCCAAATGAAAGAAGTATACATAGTTTCCAGAGTTTTCCGATTGAGACGAAATCTTAATTTTCGCATCATGTTGATGCGCTTCCATGCTTTTGACTTTGTGAATTTGAAATGAGAATGCCATGTTCCATTGTTAGATAGACAAAGACCAAGATGCTTATGATAACCAACTTCTTCAATGATAGTGCGATTCATGAGTAGCGGAGGATGTTGAGGTCCGTTACGTTTCCGAGAAATCAAGAGGGATTCAGTCTTAGAAGGATTGAAAGTTACCATCCACTTATCTGCCCATTCTTGTATTTTTGCAAGGTCAGAATTCAGAGTGATTGCTGCCTCGTCAGGATTGTCAACAACAACATAGAGATATGTATCATCAGCAAACAGTTTGATAGTAGAGCGAATGTCAAGAATGATGTCGCTGATATAAACTAAGAATAATAGAGGTCCGAGAATAGAGCCCTGTGGAACGCCAGCATAGATATCCGCAAAATCAGAAGTATAGTCTGGTAATACAACTCGTTGTCTACGACACTGAAGGTAGTTGGTAAAGCAGTTTAACGAAGGACCTGTGATTCCAGTCGCTTCAAGCTTCAGTAAGAGGCCCCTATGCAATACCCTCTCGAACGCTTTGGAAATGTCACAGAAAACAGCACGGACCTCTCTACCGTCATCGAGAGCCTTACAGAATGTGTTATATACATCACAAGTTGGTTGACAGTAGAGTCATTTGGAACAAAACCAGACTGAAGAGAAGAGATGCAATTATTATTATTGAGAAAGTTGAATATATGCTGGTGGAGTATTTTTTCCATTACCTTTTCGATAGTACTCATAAGAGAGATAGGCCGGTAGTTAGAAACGTCAGATGGGTCGCCCTTTTTAATAATTGCACAGACAGATTCCTCCTTCCACAAATTCGGAACTTCAGCTAGATGTAGAGAACGCTTGAAAAGATCACATAAAGGTTTGGATAGTTCGAAAGATAGTTATTTGAGTACTCTGTTATTGATAGGTCCGGCAGCCATTCCAAGTTTCAGCGTTTGTAGTACAGATTGAACATTTCGATCTAAGAAGGTATCTCCAACACCGGATAATGCTACCTGAACATCTGATGCAGTGAGAAATATATCAATGAGTGATGAGCTCATGAAGTGGGTTGGCTGATCGATCACCTGTGTGACACTGTACTGTTGTGCTATGCTGACGATCTTGGCTGCGGACTGTTGTTTTAGCATATCAAGGTTCATGTCTCCTGTAATTAAAATATCTGAGATACCAGTGTCAAATGCCAGACCAATAGAATTTTCAAGTGATGCCATTACAGAAGCTGGTGAACTAGGAGGTCTGTAAAATTTACCAATCAATATCCGTGAATTCTGCTAACGGATCTCCAACCATGCACATTCAATTCCAGGAATTTCCAAGTCGTCCCGCCTAGTATCATATAGTTGTTCGTTGGCATACACCAATATACCTCCATGGGCATCTGACTCCCTGTCCTGTCGGAATGGGACTTTTTATCTCTTAAGAAGTAATTCGTCTGAGGAAGTGTCACCGGAACGCCACATTTCCGTGAAGTAAATAATATCAAAATCAATGACTTCAGAATATAGAATATCCTATTTGCGCAGATAGCTTTGGACATTATAGTGTAAAACGGAGAGCTTGTGTTTAATCAGTTCAGTAACTTGGGTGCCAGCAGTAGCAGATACAATTGGGCCTGGGTTCGGGTCTACATCACCACAGCGCAGAAGCAGGATGGCCAACCACGTGCTAAGTCATAATGTCGTGAAACACTTAACTCCCTTCATACTAGTTATTGTTGATGGAACCGTTGGTGCCTGAGATAGTTACCTGACAAAGACATATCTATGTCCTGGATGATGTTCAATGGTGCGTGATTAACGGTCGCTTTTCTTAATACATTTATAGTTGGTGGAAACTTTGGCGCCTGGGATGGTTACCTGACAAAGACATGCATATGAACTCTGTATGACGTTTAATGGTACGCGATTGCCGGTCGCTTTTTTTAATACAGTTATTATTGATGGAAACTTTGTCTGTGTCATGGATGACGTTTAATGGTGCGTGATTAACGGTCGCTTTTCTTAACACAGTTAATGATGACGGAACATTTTGCGCCTGAGATAGTTACCTGACAACGTATGCTGAGCCTGGACGAAAGTTAATGGTGCGTGATTAACTATCGCTTTTCTTAATAGTTATTGTTGATGGAACCGTTGGCACCTGAGATAGTTACCCGACAAAGACATGTCTGTGTCCTGAATGATGTTTCAAGGTGCGTAATTAACTGTCGCTTAATACATTTATTGTTGGTGGAAACTTTGGCGCCTGTGATAGTTACCTGACACAGACATGTATATGAACTCTGTATGACGTTTAATGGTGCGTGATTATCGGTCGTTTTTCTTAATACAGTTATTATTAACCATCAATCGAATCACAAACAGACTACACCTTTATGTAGATCTCCACTTTACAGAAAGGTGTAATCGGTCAGTCTGTGGGAATTCTTTGATCTAGTTTATTTATCATCACAGAGAGGCGTATTACGTTTGTAGGCGTTCTGTGGTCGGAGCTAGTTATATCTCGGCTTAATTAGAGGAGTATTCGGTCAGTTTTTATGCGTTATGTGGGCGGAGCTATGTACATCTCGGCTTAATTAGAGGCGTACTTTGTCCGTTTGTGGGCGTTTTGTGGGCTGGGCTACTGGGCCGGAATGTCGTGTTGAGCCTGCTCGTGTACCGTAGGGAGGCGTATTTAGAATTCCTCAGTATGCTTTCCTTCTTAATTTCCAGACACAGAAGTTTGTGGAAAACACATAGTAACCTTGTCGGTATTTTTTATTGCACATCGCGAATATCATAGAATTTAAGAAGCTGTTACTGTGTCCAAGCAACGTTCCGAATACGTACACTTCCTTGAGCCACGTGTCATTTCGATCTATAACAATGGCGATCATGTACGGGCTCCAACATACCACAAATGCGATGAACGCCAAGAACAACGTAAATGCTAATTGGAGATCTTCTTTATTCGCGTTTGGCTTGTTTTTTGACGTCGACGTACGCCGTATGTCGATCAAGTTTCCCCGCATACCACTGTGACGCCGTCCCAATGTCCGCCGAAGTGTCTCACGGGAATGACGTACGTACAGAAACACGTCAAGAAACAGCGTGTATGAATAGTTGGCTGTTCTATCAAATGTGCATCCCATCTCCTTAAGGCCGAAGGTGTGTCCGTCCCAGCCCAGCCAGTTCGAGAGATCGGCACAGATGGCGAAGGTCCAAAGACCGAAGCAATACACGACCGTTTTCCGGCGGGTGTAGATGGTCCGGTAGAGAAAGAACTTGCAAATACAGACAACTCAGTAAAAAATAAAAGGTTTTGTCAGCAAATGGTACAGTGATCGCATAGCACACAATGGCTCTGAATGATCAAATGCCTGATTAGAGTGAAACCTCTATGAGCCGGACACCATGGCGACCTCCCAGGGTGTCCGGTTTAGGGAGGTTCCACTGTGTATTAATACAGTGTATTATCCTGTCAACACATTGTGTATGTGCCGTCAAACACGGTGCCTTGAAATGGTTTTGATATCCTGTCAATACGACCTACTCACTGTGTACGAATATGTGCGGTGGCTGGGGTTATTTTATTTGCATTTTAAAGTCATTTGTAGGTGTTGACGTGATAAATAGAATAGTAGGTTAGTGCCGTGAATGGGAAAAAAATATCTGGCGCGGCACGGGTGAAATGTGACACCTTGAAAAATCAGACTTTTCCCTTAAGGCATCACGGGACGGTTGAAAATAGCCAACATTGACTGCTTTTCTGAGGGCGGCGGGTGACCGCCTCTAACAATCAGTTAAGGAGGCTCTTGCGACAAGTATTGAAAAATACTCGCAAATAAAGTACAAATCGTGCGCCACAATAAAAATGCAGTAACCGCATCAGATGTGTTCAAATAATGTATTACAAAGTTACACCACCTAGAAATTTCAACACGACTGAATTTGTCGGAATTCTTTTCATGAAAACACGAGGCACAGAGACTTTATTATGTCTTGTTCTATCACTTGTAACACCACACCATTTCCTGAAAATGATTTCAAAGCGGGGTCATAATAAATGTTCGCTACAAATGCCCGAAAACTACGTTAAATTACGACTCGAAACCGTACCGGCGAGACAGGATAGCATGTGCCATTTTCCAAGATTTCAAAATCAACCGGACCTAACATTCAGTTTCGTAGAATTATGAAATACTCTAAGCAAAAAAATACACCTATTCAAGCCTCCCAAAATCAAGACATATACATAAACCTATTTTTCGAGACACACTGGTGTAACTTGCAGGGTCGGTAGTGAAGTATATCGAAAATTGTCCAACCACCCCCCCCCCCCATTTCAAAGCTAGCTGCCTACTGTCCCGTGAGACCATGTGTATGGTCGTGACGCCAGTTTTCGGGGTAGTCGTAGTTTTCGGGGTATTCACATATTTTGTAATTTATAGAACCAATAGAAAGGTTTCAAGTTTTCCTTCACTGTGCCTCATTCATCTGCGAGATGATCAGCAGCCAATGAAAATTCGGGAGACGAATAAGCAAAATTTATTGACACGTTTGGAACTTACCTAGAAAACTCCAACCATAAACCAAGATTCAAGATGACCGCCTCCTGTGTTGCTAAACGCGCTGATGCGAATTTTAATCTAACAACAATCTTATTTTGAATGGAAGAAACATTGAACAAAAATGTTTACCACTAGTTGATGAACATGTTAATACCCCCGAAAACTACACCCACCATCATACATGTATCATACATATATTTGATGGCAAGGATGGGTTCACGTAATTATATATAGTATGTGTGTCCTGAATGATCCGCCGACCGACACCGACCGACCGACCGACCAAAGTCAACCCTCCAACAACCTACCAACCCAGGCACCAATCATCTGAGCGAGTTAGTGACTCAGTCAATCAATCAACCGATCAATCATCTATCTAGGCGACTCAGACCATTGATGAAGTCGGCAAATTTGTCCCAGAAAACAGTCTTCTCATGCTCGTCTTCTCCATCTGGATACTTCAGGTAGGTGTACACCCTGGTTATATCCAGAATCTCCTTATTCTGTTCACAGGCGGGGATGTCCTCAATCATTACTATCAATATCAGCTTCCGTCTTTCTTCCACGGCTCTACATCTGGCTACATCCAATTCATACATACACCAATGACTCTTGAGAAACGTCCGTGATACGAGAAATGCGATCCTCTTACTATTGCTAATTGCTTGAGAAATGTTGAGTCCAATACGCTCTCCAGGCATAAACTGACGTTCATGAACACACAGTCGTAATCCACGTTTCTCCTCTAGTTCCAAAATGCATCCGGTGTGTCCCACGGCGTCGTCCTCAGTTTGGTAGGAAATGAAAGCATCATATTCGTAAGTATAGTCGTCATGTTCATCTGGTTCTCCTGTAATCTCTGCCTTTACTTGCATGCTTACTACAATCCTCTTACTGCGGAATTTAATTTGCTCCTTGACAACATAACACCTCCACATCGTCATAGCAAAAACAACCATTGAAAAAAAGGGAACTAACGTGAATAACAAATCAAAGAGTACTGCTCGATCATCATTCGATATTATGCAGTCTTGGTCCAGTTGCTTTACTAAGTCACGTAAATTCTGGTTAAATGGTCTTGTTGTCCCATTTGCCAAGGTACACATGTATGTATCATTGAAGACGAAATTGATGTCTGTTTTCAGTCGCCATTCCATAAATGGTTTTGTATCGCAATCACAACGTAACTTGTTTCCTGATAGATCAATTGATATTTCACGAGCATGGTTGGCCACTAAATCATCTATTTCATTAATAGTTGATTCTGAAAATTGTTCCAGATTGTTGTTCGAGAGGTTTAAGTACTGTATTTGTTTCAATGCTGTCAGTGGAAACGATATGTTCTTCAAGTTGTTATTACTTAGATCCAACGTTTCGAGAGTCGATAAGCCCGAAAACGCCGTTGTCGGTACGGCTGCAATAAAAATTATGTGATAATTCGATAACAGTTAGCATTTTCGCCTCGTTCAACTGATGGGTTGATAGTTGCTGAATGCGATTTTCTTGAACATACAGCTCGGTCGCTGTGTCTGGGATTCTAGGTATGAGTTTCAAGCGCCTCGATGAACAGTCGACGATGAAGCCTCCTTGCGTCCGGTTGCAACTGCATGGCGACGCATGCGCTGTTTTGTTAGTTGTACACGCTTCCGGTGCGCCGTTATCTACGGACGAACAGAACAATAACATGACTGGAAGAAAAGTTGCTCATGAGATTTGTGACCAGTGTAGTTACTGATGAAATGCCACACTGGTGTAGCCTGATAACGATCTATGTCGCTTGTTAGAAGCCAGACGGGTGTTTCCTTGATGAAATGGCGAACAGTGCATATGCATATGCATAGGCTGATCTAGATCTACACTGGTCGCCAATTTCATACGCCTCATTTCTCCAGTCACATGAGACACGCCACGTGATATTGTACCTTCGAACATCTGCGTAATTTCATTAAATGCGTTTAAATTTATTTTCATAAATAAAGTCAAAAGAATAACAAATTTTCAGTCAACTTTTGACTCCATTTACGGAAAATATTGTAAATTTTGCAAACGTATTTCATGAAATTACGCAGATGTCCGAATGTACAAAAGCATATGGCGTGTCTCAATTATGACGTCATTTAATACGTATCATAAACATGGCGGCGTCTCGCGTAAAAACTATCAGCGAAGCTTTGCTATCGAGCAGCGTATTAATATAATTCCGTAAATTCACAGAGCTGTGTTAATCTTGCCAATATGTTAACGTTTCTAAGCAACTATTTGCAACATCAACTCGCAATCAAGCGGTGCTACAATTCAGACGCACATACTCAAGCTGCCTAATCGCAAGTGGAGGTTGATGGTTTAGAAACGCTGATGATCTGGCAAGATTAAAGCAGACGACTGTGCAGTTATTTACCTGATAAAACATGACTGTGTCCTGTATGACGTTTAATGGTGCGTGATTAACGGTCGATTTTCTTAACACAGTTATTATTGATGGAACCTTTGGCCCCTGAGATTTCATGAAATACTTGTATATGTCCTGTATGCCGTTCAATGGTGCGTGATTAACGGTCGCTTTCTTATCACAGTTATTGTTGATGGAACCTGTTGCGTCTGGGATAGTTACCTGACAAAGACACGTATATGTCCTGTATGACGTTTAATGGTGCTTTACGGTCGCTTTTCTTAGTACAGTTAGTATTGATTTAACCGTTGGCGCCTGAGATATTTACCTGACAAAGACATATCTGTGTCCTGGATGACGTTTAATGGTTCGTGATTAACGGTCGCTTTTCTTAACACAGTTATTGTTGATGGAATCTTTGGCCCCTGCGATAGTTACCTGACAAAGACACGTATATGCCCTGTATGACGTTTAATGGTGCTTTACGGTCGCCTTTCTTAGTACAGTTAGTATTGATGGAACCGTTGGCGCCTGAGATATTTACCTGACAAGACATAGCTGTGTCCTGGATGACGTTTAATGGTTCGTGATTAACGGTCGCTTTTCTTAGTACAGTTATTGTTGACGGAAACTTTGGCGCCTGAGATATTTACTTGACAAAGACATGTCTGTGTCCTGTATGACGTTTAATGTTGCGTGATTAACGGTCGCTTTTCTTAACACAATTAATGTTGACGGAAACTTTGGCGCCTGAGATAGTTACCTGACAAAGACGTATGCTGAGCCTGGACGAAAGCTAATGGTGCGCGATTAACGGTCGCTTTTCTAGATAGTTATTGTTAGTTTAAACAATATTTTATTCACATTTTGACACAGATACATGTAATAACGTATATGCAAATATATCAATCACGACAATGCGGTACAATTTGTGAAAAGGATTCAGTAGTAAGTGCAGGAGCTTATAAACACTGTCTCCTTAAATGCCTGGAACAGAATACATTAATATCATGACAAAATGTGCAACAGAACATAGTTTATGAAAATCTGATGAAAAGTAAACTTCTGACAATAGCGATGTTTGGGGGTGGGGGGGGAGGCGGGGAGTGATATAGTAGTAATCGCAGTAGTAGTAGTACTTAACAGTAGTATATCAGGAGAAGGTAGTAGCAGTAGTTTTTCTAGTTTGTGAAATTAATTGGAATATATATATAAATAGAAAACAAAGTTAAACGATGATTAGCAAATGAGAGAGAATATGAAAGAAAAAAAATGGAGAACGCTGATAACCCGTTCATCTCAGCTGTCGGGATAGTCTATGTACTGCAGTGATATAGTACAATACCAGACTAGAATGAAATATTACCAGCTATATGCGATACTCGAACCGTTTAGAGTGTGATAAAGTCATGGGTGAACCTGAAAATCCGCATATTAGCGTCATCGTCAACTGATGGGCAACCATATAGAAGTATGCGAACGTCATCTCTCGCAATATGCAGTTGTGTTAAACTATTGTTCAACTGTACTCGTATATCGGTGTACAATAGACAATGTAAGAAGTAGTATTGAGTGTCTTCCACTGCCCCACATCTGCAGCGTGGACTGTCTACTATGTTCTTCGAGAAACGATGTTGGCTTAAGCAGCTGCAATGTGTGCGGATGCGTGTGTGGAGAATTTGCGTTTCCCTTTTACCAGAGTAGTAATAGTTAGGAGGTTTAGTAATATTCGAATTCAAGTGGGTTTTGAATACGTTTAGTGATGGCGAGGTGCGAATATCGGGCGTGAGCTGATTCCATTCCTGAACTGATGATGGTAAAAATTAGTTCTGATAGAGCTGTGTCTTACATGGAAGTGTTTTCTGCGTTTCTGAGATTGTAGTTCACTGTGTCGCCTACGTTTACTGGAACAGGAGATGATAAGTAGTGAGGGGATATTCGGTTATGCATCGCATAGAAGATACATAGTGTGTGCTTCCTGCGTCTGACTTTTCGTGTTTCCCAGCCAGTTTCTCGATAAAG
Organism: Conchocele bisecta; assembly: GCA_029237695.1. NCBI lineage: Eukaryota > Metazoa > Mollusca > Bivalvia > Lucinida > Thyasiridae > Conchocele > Conchocele bisecta. The sequence continues at coordinate 60,777,427 of CM055280.1, forward strand.
TGCCTCAAAAGATACAAGTTTAGTGGCTCCAGTTACAATTCGAGCTGCCTCTATTTGAATTTTTTCCAGATCCTGTTCTTCATACCTTATACAATTATCCCAAATTACATCAGCATATTCTAAGACGGGCCGAATGAAAGAAGTATACATAGTTTCCAGAGTTTTCCGATTGAGACGAAATCTTAATTTTCGCATCATGTTAATGCGCTTCCATGCTTTTGACTTTGTGAATTTGAAATGAGAATGCCATGTTCCATTGTTAGATAGACAAAGACCAAGATGCTTATGATAACCAACTTCTTCAATGATAGTGCGATTCATGAGTAGCGGAGGATGTTGAGGTCCGTTACTTTTCCGAGAAATCAAGAGGGATTCAGTCTTAGAAGGATTGAAAGTTACCATCCACTTATCTGCCCATTCTTGTATTTTTGCAAGATCAGAATTCAGAGTGATTGCTGCCTCGTCAGGATTGTCAACAACAACATAGAGATATGTATCATCAGCAAACAGTTTGATAATAGAGCGAATGTCAAGAATGATGTCGTTGATATAAACTAAGAATAATAGAGGTCCGAGAATAGAGCCCTGTGGAACGCCAGCATAGATATCCGCAAAATCAAAAGTATAGTCTGGTAATACAACTCGTTGTCTACGACACTGAAGGTAGTTGGTAAACCAGTTTAACGAAGGACCTGTGATTAAAGTCGTTTCAAGCTTCAGTAAGAGGCCCGTATGCAATATCCTCTCGAACGCTTTGGAAATGTCACAGAAAACAGCACGGACCTCTCTACCGTCATCGAGAGCCTTACAGAATGTGGTATATACATCAACAAGTTGGTTGAGAGAAATCATTTGGAAAAAAACCAGATTGAAGAGAAGAGATGCAATTATTATTGTTGAGAAAGTTGAATATATGCTGGTGGAGTATTTTTTCCATTACCTTTTCCATAGTAATCAGAAGAGAGATAGGCCGGTAGTTAGAGACGTCAGATGGGTCGCCCTTTTTAAGAATCGCACAGACAGATGCCTCCTTCCACAAATTCGGAACTTCAGCTAGATGTAGAGAACGCTTGAAAAGATCACATAAAGGTTTTGATAGTTCGAAAGATAGTTATTTGAGTACTCTGTTATTGATGAAGTCAGGTCCGGCAGCCTTTCCAAGTTTCAGCGTTTGTAGTACAGATTGAACATTTCGATCTAAGAAGGGATCTCCAACACCGGATAATGCTACCTGAACATATGATGCAGTGAGAAATATATCAATGAGTGATGAGCTGTTCTCGATGAAGTGGGTTGGTTGATCGATCACCTGTGTGACACTGTACTGTTGTGCTATGCTGACGATCTTGGCTGCGGACTGTTGTTTTAGCATATCAAGGTTCATGTCTCCTGTAATTAAAATATCTGAGATACCAGTGTCAAATGCCAGACCAATATAATTTTCAATTGATGCCATTACAGAAGCTGGTGAGTTAGGAGGTCTGTAAAATGTACCAATCAATGTCCGTGAATTCTGCTAACGGATCTCCAACCACACACTTCAATTCCAGGAATTTCCAAGTCGTCCCGCCTAGTAGCATATAGTTGTTCGTTGACATACACCAATATACCTCCATGGGCATCTGACTCCCTGTCCTGTCGGAATGGGACTTTGTATCTCTTAAGAAGTAAATCGTCTGAGGAAGTGTCACCGGAACGCCACATTTCCGTGAAGCAAATAATATCAAAATCAGTGACTTCAGAATATAGAATATCCTATTTGCGCAGATAGCTTTGGACATTATAGTGTAAAACGGAGAGCTTGTGTTTAATCAGTTCAGTAACTTGGGTGCCAGCAGTAGCAGATACAATTGGGCCTGGGTTCGGGTCTACATCACCACAACGCAGAAGCAGGATGGCCAACCACGTGCTAAGTCCTAATGTCGTGAAACACTTAACTCCCTTCATACTAGTTATTGTTGATGGAACCGTTGGCGCCTGAGATAGTTACCTGACAAAGACATATCTGTGTCCCGGATGATGTTCAATGATGCGTGATTAACGGTCGCTTTTCTTAATACATTTGAGCCGCGCCATGCGAAAACCGGGCTTAATGACAATTTTTTCAGTTTTTACTTGTTTACATATTCTGCTTTATACATCTTTTAAAGGCCATTTGCCGCAAAAATTATCAATTTATCCCAATTATTTTTCATTGTAAACGTATTTTTATGACGCGTGGTGAAAACGTATATACGGTTTTAGATCAATGACGTCGAAAATACGACGTTTTTATCAAATGCTTATGTGAGTGGTGTTTATAAAATACCCAGACAAATCCCATCGTTGTGTCATCTATTATCGCATTTCAACCAAATTTTGATATCTCGTAGCCTGGCCAATTGTTTACCATTAACCCAAGACAAAGTATGAAAATAATGTTCATGGCCAGTGTTGCAGTAGCTATGGTAACGTCATGTTTTGGATTGCGACCCAAATATCGTAAATTTGTATGTATATTTTAGAATGAACGCGAATTGAGAAGGGCTTGAGTTTCCGAGTTGTTTGTTGTTGGCTCAAATATTGTTTATGAAATGATAGCGACATTATATAATGTTTCATACGCGACATGTTTTGGAAAATGTGACGTCATGACAGGAAATTACATAGTTTAACGATTGTCTGCTCTGTCTCATGAGAACATGCCAGAAGAACTAAAATGTGCAAATTAAATACTGCATCGTAACGCATACATCAATACGAGATGATGATGAGAAATGTATTCGGTGAAAGTGCACCACCTGGATGACAATTTGCGAGCGATATAGTCAGAGAAACGGTGGACGGGAATGCGCGAAAGGATATGCCAGAAATAGAAGTCCAAAAGTGACGTTTTCAGATGTTGTGACACAAAGTAAAAGTCTGGGTTGATGGATCATTGTGCGTGAACTATGAGATCGGTTGAACTCACAGCCGACACACTCCATAGTGTGATTAAAAAGATTTAAATACCAAGGTACATAGAGCTAGATGGATCCCGATGATGCTGAACATGGAGCAAGAAACCATTTAATGTTACCAATTGTGCTCGAGGTTTACGATATTTCTATACATATTTCTAATCGAGTGCATCTATTATCAAATATCGTGGATTGGAGCTGTTATTCCATCCTCCATATTCGCCAAATCCTGCCATATGCGATTTCCTTTGTTTAAACCCCGTACACGAAAAGCCGCTTGCAAGGGAACCCACTTCGACGACGTCAGCAGTCAATAATGCTACTGTCGGTATGCCAGGTGCTATGTTTGAACAAAGGTAAAGTGCATGACTAGGCCGCTGTCGGAAGTACATATACATGTAGTACCGTTGTATTTTCAAAAATAATAATTAACCCATTGTGTGAGCACGAAATAAAATAATATGCATGTTTTCCTTCTTTTGAACAATAAGGAGCATAACATTTACATAACGTCATTTTGACGTTCGGCCACATATCGCGTGATGACTTTGAGGGTCACACTTCATTACCAGGATATACAGTATTATGCAGTCAATTGATAAACTGATGATTTGATACTAAATTTCGTGCGACAAGCAAGTTTATAACCATCAAATTACCAATTAATGTCAAGATTTCGAAAAATCCACCGACCTCACTGTGTGGATTGTGCATTGCTTACACACAAACAATCAAGAACCTGCCTTAAAATCAATAATTCTGAATCTATTAGAGACATTTTGATGTATTTGTTTCGCCAAATTCTATACAAACAAGGGATATATATGTCATAATAGCTGCATTTCTACCTCCGTTTATGATAAAATGAGTGGCACCCGGTATACTAAATGGCATATCATTTGCCAAGTACTGACTAGAATTGTTCGAAAGTCTCAATTTACCAAGATTATAGGTGGCAAGATCGGTTGGCATACAATAGGTTGTTCATATTTAAGATTATTTAGCAATCAAAGTGCAGCGTAAGCGATGACATCGCTGAGATGTGGCCAATTGAATTATGCGTTCACCATTTTAAATTCATAAGGACAAACAACGAAACAGAGTGACAATGCCAAAGAACAATAGTTAGGTGACAAGAATAAAGCAGACGACTGTGCAGTTATTTACCTGATAAAACATGACTGTGTCCTGTATGACGTTTAATGGTGCGTGATTAACGGTCGATTTTCTTAACACAGTTACTATTGATGGAACCTTTGGCCCCTTAGATAGTTACCTGACAAATACGTCTATATGTCCTGTATGCCGTTCAATGGTGCGTGATTAACGGTCGCTTTCTTATCACAGTTATTGTTGATGGAACCTGTGGCGTTTGTGATAGTTACCTGACAAAGACACGTATATGTCCTGTATGACGTTTAATGGTGCTTTACGGTCGCTTTTCTTAGTACAGTTAGTATTGATGTAACCGTTGGCGCCTGAGATATTTACCTGACAACGATATATCTGTGTCCTGGATGACGTTTAATGGTTCGTGATTAACGGTCGCTTTTCTTAACACAATTAATGTTCACGAAAACTTTGGCGCCTGAGATAGTTACCTGACAAAGACATGTCTGTGTCCTGAATGATGTTTAATGGTGCGTGATTAACGGTCGCTTTTCATAATACATTTTAATATTGTTGACGGAAACTTTGGTGCTTGAGATAGTTACCTGACACAGTTAGTTGTGATGTAACCTTTCGCGTCTGATATATCAATGAGGAGAGCAGCATAATTTGCGAGACGACTGTCAGTTTCAGTGCATCCATTGACATCACTGTGACGCAATTGGCACCCGGATTATCTTTCTGAAAATGAAATATTTGAGAAGCCTAAGAAGATGTGCGATATGTCATATTTACAAAAACAAATAGAGGATATTCATATTTTTGCAACGAATATGACTTATATGTTCATCGAGTGGTGTGAAATGTCCATATTTCATTCGTGTATGTTCATTCATTCATTCAGCTTATAAGGGTGGGAATTGGCTCGAAAACCTGACATACCTGTTGTCATGTACCTCTTGTGCCTTTAAATGCAAGGCGACACTGGGGCAATTTTTCACCAGTCAATCATAGGAAAACTTGCACAGTTCTCACACTACTAGTTGTTTTATATAGTTAGATCATTTGTTCTGTAATAACAAGGGTAACCATTTATTGATAGGTTTATACAACTTTTACACAAGAAATAATTCCAGCACAAAAATATTTACATAATTCCCTGACATTTGATTGGCTCGTCCAGTATTCCCGCGACTTTTCCAAGTTTATACCCCATAAATTCCACAAAAAGGCCATTCATTCCTATAATAAATGCACTTTCTATTCATATCCTCAATATGATAACACCATTGATAGCGTTTGTTAGCAAAACAAATAGCAAGTCGCTGTAAAACTTGCGTCAAAGCTCTCACGCTACTACTGTGTGTTTCACGAAAACTGCCCAAATATCACGACTATGTAAACAATTAAACACAATATTGTTTTCGATAATATTAAATTAATGGAAACTTTAAGAATGAGCCTTCTTTTCATTTCGTGAAATTTGGTCAAATATTGATTTTATTGCGAAAAAAACAATTTCCCCATGTCAAATCCCCATAGACATCTTCACAGAGTGAATGTGTCTATGGGGATTTAACAAGGGGAATTTTTTGAATTTCAGAAATACTGGACCGATTTTCATAATTTAACTTTCGTTCTCTTAGTTAGATCATTTCCAAGCTATCTAACCAGGTTTCGGTGTCAATTGCCAAATATTTTCGTTTTCTGTCTCCTCCTACAGCTCCTCCACCTCCTTTTCCCCCATGTTAAATTCCCATAGACAAATCAATTTTCGTAATAAAATCAATAATTTCTGGAAAAAAAGGCACATTCCGAAATTTTGATAAAATTTAATATTATCAAAAGAAACAGATGTTTTTGCATTGTATACATGGCCGTAACATTTGAGCAGGTTTCGTGAAACAGACATTAGTTTTTTATTTCTTGCTGTATGAAGGTGATGTCTTTTGTAATAACAAGGTTAACCATTTCCTAATAGGATAAGCTACTTTTAAGCAGGAGATATGTACATTTTTTCTTTCACATGCTCAATATTAATACATCGGTGATATTGCATTTCAGCCATTTTCGAATAACCGCGAGGTTGATTGCTGGTATTTAATGTTCAAGGCAGCGAGACGCGCATGCGTCATCTGATATTCAATTTGTAAGGTAACGAGCCGCGTATGCATCGTCTTAATCATAGCAAGTAATCATAACACGTGGTAGGCAGATCGGGTTTTCAGAGAAAAGGCGAGGCTTCGATACCCGTACCTAAAGATATGCTCTGAGCAAAACGGGACTGGGTCCCATTTGGTAATTTGGCCGTTTTGACATGATAATTCCAGCACAAAACTATTTACACAATTCCCTAACATTTGATTGGCCCGCAGTATGTCTCTGTTCAAAATTTATATCCCAGTAAACTCCCACGCCGAACTACGTTCTACAGGTGCGCTGTCAGTGCTTTCAATGTAAACAAATGGCTGCCGTCTGTCAAAATAAACACATTTTCTTGATGAATTTATTTCAAATACTGAAATTATAATGAATTAATGGCCTTTTTTGTGGAATTTATCGGGGATATAAACTTGGAAAAGTCGCGGGAATACTGGACGAGGCCTTCGTCCAGTATTCCCGCGACTTTTCCATGTACGGACACCAACATCTGGGGTGTACTTGCCAATATGTACACCTTCTATAAATTCATAATGCAAACGCCCATTAGACCAACGTTCAATCGCGCGAAATTGTTGATCGATTACTGTTCGTTTGACATCGTTGTCAATAACGGCACGCTATAACTGACCGACAGCGTCGCTGCTCTAGGAAGTGCGACAAAATGACGTAAAACAATAAGATTCCCAATGTTAACGCCGTATTTGGTTATTATACCCACTTTTTTTGTAAAAAAAAACGGGTATATTGTTTTCGTCACGGGTGTCCGTCCGTCCGTACGTCCGTACGTCCGTCACGTTTCTTGTAACTCGAAAAATTTTTAAAACTTTTTCACCTTCATACCTACGCGCCTGATATTTGGTATGTAGTTCGTTATCATGTGCAGATGCGCAAAGTGAATTTGGATTTTTGATCCGACCCTCCATCATGGATTATCTCCCCCTTTCGGACTCAGAATTTCCCATTTTTTCCTCGTAACTCGAAAAACTTTTTTTTCACCTTCATCCTACGCGCTGATATTTGGTATGTAGCTTCGTTATCATGTGCAGATGCGCAAAGTGAATTTGGATTTTTTGATCCGACCTCCATCATGGATTACTCCCCCTTTCGGACTCAGAATTTCCCATTTTTTCCTCGTTAACTCGAAAAACTTTTTCACCTTCATACCTACGCGCCTGATATTTGGTATGTAGCTTCGTTATCATGTGCAGATGCGCAAAGTGAATTTGGATTTTTGATCCGACCCTCCATCATGGATTATTGTAAAAAAAAACGGGTATATTGTTTTCGTCACGGGTGTCCGTCCGTCCGTACGTCCGTACGTCCGTACGTCCGTCACGTTTTTCTTGTAACTCGAAAAACTTTTTCACCATTCATACCTACGCGCCTGATATTTGGTATGTAGCTTCGTTATCATGTGCAGATGCGCAAAGTGAATTTGGATTTGGATTTTTTGAATCCGACCCTCCATCATGGATTATCTCCCCCTTTCGGACTCAGAATTTCCCATTTTTTTCTTTTTTTCCTCGTAATCTCGAAAAAACTTTTTCACCTTCATACCTACGCGCCTGATATTTGGTAGTAGCTTCGTTATCATGTGCAGATGCGCAAAGTGAATTTGGATTTTTGATCCGAACCCTCCATCATGGATTATCTCCCCCTTTCGGACTCAGAATTTCCCATTTTTTTTTTTTTTTTCCTCGTAACTCGAAAAACTTTTTCACCTTCATAACCTACGCGCCTGATATTTGGTATGTAGCTTCGTTATCATGTGCAGATGCGCAAAGTGAATTCGATTTTTGATCCGACCCTCCATCATGGATTATCTCCCCCTTTCGGACTCAGAATTTTCCCATTTTTTCCTTGTAACTCGAAAAAACTTTTTATTCACCTCACCTACGCGGCTCATATTTGCTATGTAGCTTCGTTATCATGTGCAGATGCGCAAAGTGAATTCGGATTTTTGATCGACCCTCCATCATGGATTATCTCCCCCTTTCGGACTCAGAATTTCCCCATTTTTTCCTTGTAACTCGAAAAACTTTTTTCACCTTCATACCTATGCGCCTCATATTTGCTATGTAGCTTCGTTATCATGTGCAGATGCGCAAAGTGAATTCGGATTTTTCATCCGACCCTCCATCATGGATTATCTCCCCCTTTCGGACTCAGAATTTCCCATTTTTTTTCCTTGTAACTTGAAAAACTTTTTCACCTTCATACCTACGCGCCTCATATTTGCTATGTAGCTTCGTTATCATGTGCAGATGCGCAAAGTGAATTCGGATTTTTCATCCGACCCTCCATCATGGATTATCTCCCCCTTTCGGACTCAGAATTTCCCATTTTTTCCTTGTAACTCGAAAAACTTTTTCACCTTCATACCTATGCGCCTGATATTTAGTATGTACCTTCGTTATGTGCAGATGCGCAAAGTGAATTCCCATTTTTGATCCGACCCTCCATCATCGATTACCTCCCCCTTTCCGACTCAGAATTTCCCATTTTTTCCTTGTAACTCGAAAAACTTTTTCACCTTCATACCTACGCGCCTCATATTTGCTATGTAGCTTCGTTATCATGTGCACATGCGCAAAGTGAATTCGGATTTTTTATCCGACCCTCCATCATGGATTACTTCCCCCTTTCGGACTTACCATTTGGGGAAAGTGGGTATATTGCGATGGCGCGCCATCGACTTTTTCTAGTTTAATATTTTGAATCTATCCGAAAATGCGATGTTAACATATTAAGCAATGCAGCCATGTTGCGTTTATTGTGGCATTAGAACAATGTCAAATTGGTATATTTAAAGTTTGCAAGGAGTTCTTCGGTCGAAACAGACCAAATGTATTTCATACTACAATAAACGCAACAGTCCATGGTTTTATTCCTTCAACATGCCGAGCAAGTACGTTGTGAAATTGCGTTAGTTATAACTTGCTTTGTTGCTTTATAACTTAGTTGCTTGCTTTCATTCACAATATTCAAGTACAGTGAAACCTCACTAAACCGGACACCCTGGGAGGCCCCCAGGGTGTCCGGTTTAGAGAGGTTTCACTGTAAATCAGGCATTTGAACATTCTGAGCCATATCTGTGTGATATGCGATCACGTACATACGTTATCATGAGATAAATGACCAAGAAACTCATCAAAATATGAATCACAGATGTTTTCTTGTTGTCCGGTTTAGAGAGGTTCCACTGTACATGTATTTTTCAAATACTTGTTTTAAAAACTTGGCAATATTAGTTGTACTTGTAGTATCTCAGCGTGAATCAAATACTTGGCACCTCTCCAAACCAGAAACCCTGGGAGGTCCCCAGGCAGGGGCGGATCAGGGGCCCGTTTCACTAAGCTTCGTACGACTAATATGTTCGCAAGTGCAATTTGGGATCGTCTGACAATTTAAATTCATGGATTTACATTTATTGAGCATAGGCTGCATATGCAGCCTATGCTCAATAAATGTAAATCCAATAATTGTTTACAAGAAAACTGTGTTAATGTGACATTTACAGACTATCATAATGTTGCACTTACGAATATTTTAGTTGTAAGAAGTTTAGTGAAACGGCCACCTGGAGGGGGGGGGGTGGGGGGTTTGATAGATCACAGTTTATCATCAGTTGGAGTCTGAATTTAAATGCCGTACAACACAGGAAAGTGCATTTCGAAGAGCTCGAAAATAGGACAATCCCCTAGATGTTAACGGTAACTCTTGCAATTACTCCCGTACCGTCCGTAGATAGCTACGGACGGTACGAGAGTAGATTGCAAGAGTTACCTTCGCAACTAGATACACCCTCCCCCACCCCCCATTCCCCAAAAAAGGAATTCTACGTCACCTGTGGGTCTCCGTACCTGCACGATTAACGCGTTGAGATGATAATCCATCCACAGTGATTATATAGTTTTGTTGCACCCATGAAAACGAACATGCCAGAAATAACCAGCTACATTCGCTAAACACTAAATGTGTGTACACTACCATGGTGGGTATAATACGTCACGCGCAACAGGGGGCCGTTTCACAAAACTTCGTACGACTAAAATGTTCACAAGTGCAGATTTAGAATAGTCAGTAAATTTCAATTGATGGATTTACATTTACTGTGCATAGGCCTACATGTATGCTTAATAAATGTAAATTCAATAATTGTTTACAAGAATACATTTTTAATGTGAAATTTACAGACTATCATAATTTTTGCATTTACGAACATTTTAGTTGTACGTATTTTAGTTTTCGCACGATATAAAACATTATTTTATGAATCGGTTTCTCGCATTAACTTGATGCACTAATGCTACCATTTTCCACCTATATGTACATATCATCAATTGTGAACACATCGAAAACAGATTTGTCAGCATCGGCAGTAAGGTCAAATGTTATTGTAAATTTCAATTTTGCATTTACCAACTTCTTAGTTGTACGAAGTTTAGTGAAACGTGCTCGGGGGAAACACATTATATTGTTTGGCCTTCACATATATTTTCGGCCTTCTGATACTTGAGAGCTAAATCATGTTACATGTATATCCCATTTAAAGTACGTAATACAGTGGAACCTCTCTAAACCGGACACCAAGAAAACACATGTGATCTTATTTATTTCAGGTGACAATGCCTGTTGGTGATCGCATAGCACACATCTACGGCTCAGAATGATCAAATGCCTGATTTACAGTGAAACCTCTCTAAGCCGGACACACTGGGGACCTCCCAGGGTGTCAGGTTTAGAGAGGTTTCACTGTACAATTATTGCTGATCATATTACTTTTGAGGTTGGAGCTAAGTGAATCTTGTGTGGAATGGAACTCGCACCAGGTCAGGATATTCTAATTTCAGGGCTGAATATATATTTTTCTGTAAATATTGAGTTCTGATTTTGGAATATTCGCCCATTATGAACATGTTAAAGGTACATGACCACTCAGTAGGCACAAACAGTTCCGTATAGGAATTAAATAAGTGTATAATTGTATCACTATTCCACCAGTTCTAAAAATTACGAGTGCCCGCTATACAGATATAATCATTTAGTAATATGTATTTTACTGATAGTGACTCGCGGTGGTATCAGGCTATTTTCATACGTTCATAGGCAAATGAGGCATGCCATTTTTTTATTATTTATACTAATTAAATGCGTCAACTAAAAAAAAAGTATTTTCGACAGATTACACATTAAGATCATTGCTCATCAAAAGATAATTACAAAGAATAAATAGTAATGTCCGTTAACATTTTAAGGAAACAAGGTTATCGCCCATGATATCAGTGTGGAAATATACGTCAGATATATAATGTATAATAATGCCAATCAATATGTGGGGTAATGGTGAATGAATGTTTATTTTGCCATAAAATGTAATGGCATATGATGTATCTGATATAAAGAATAGTTTGTGCCTACTGAGTGGGCATGTACCTTTAAATACGAGTTAGTCCAACCCGTTAGCCCGGCCTTAAATGACCTGTTAATAGGCCGTTACACACCAATAATCAATCAATCAATCGGCCAATACAAAGTTTGTTACCTGAAAACATTATACAATTATACCGTGATTATACAATTATACCGTCTACTGATACCGCCGACCTCATAGCTGTAACATTGGCCTTAGGGAAGCCAAATATTATAAACAAAATCTTTTTAAAAAAAAAAACCTGTACGTACATTTCCATCGTACGGACATTAATGAACGGGAGCCCGGTACGGTGCCCCGCAGAGGACGTAGAATTCG
>CM055280.1:60789890-60809437 GCA_029237695.1 Conchocele bisecta
TATGCGACTGTAATTTATGACAAATGGGCTTATGTGTTTTGCGACCAGTGTAGGTCCAGAGCAGCATGTGTTTACCATTCCATCAATGAAACACCCGGCATTATGGAAGCTCTGGAGGGACTTCTGACATCAATACTTCTAACTTCCTTATTTGTAACTTCCAATTTCCTTACTTCTAACTTCCAACTTCATTATTTCTTACTTCTAACTTCCCTACTTTTTACAGCTAACTTCCAACTTCATTACTTCTGCTTTTAACTTCATTACTTATAACTTCCAACTTCATCACTTGTAACTTCCTTACTTCTAACTTCATTACTGCTAACTACATTACTACTCCCTATGAAGTTAGAAGTAAGGAAGTTAGACGTAAGAAGTGATGAAGTTGGAAGTTCGAAGTAGGAAGTAATGAAGTTGGACGTATTGAAGGCAGAAGTCCCTACATCGCTTCCATACGGCATACTTCTACCATTATATCCGTACTCTCGTTTCCCATTGAAACACAATACAACGGAAGACATCAATAGTTGTACATATTGACGTATCGTGAGTTGATATTGGTCAGTGACGAAACTACGCGTCACCTCGCAAAATAGATCCTTATAAATCGCCACTAATTTGTTTATTTTATTTATATTTTTTGAAGCGCATATACATTGCGAATGGTGTACGTATATAATAACAAGAGGGCCATGATGGCCATAATTCGCTCACCTGACTCTTTGAATACCAGAGGAGAATGTGACATTGAGTTCATGTGTTTTAAAAAAAGTGTGCTATTTTTAGATGGCGGTCATCTTGGATTAAGCGGTGACTCTCATTTTACCAAATCTGAAAATGCTTCACCCAAGGATCTTAACTTACTATGAAGTTTGGCCAGCATCGGCCATGTGGTTCCTGAGAAAAATACGTTCAAAATCTTGAATAAATGGACCTTTTGGAGGCCATCATGGATGACATAATCATCCGATTCCGTCAAATATTGCACCAGAGAAATTGCCTCATCGATACCTTCAAATTGATATATGACATGAGCATATTTGGTCAAAAATACAATTTGACCCCACGGGCCACGCCCATTTTTGACCCCGGCGTCACCATTTTAACAACTTTGAAAGAGCATTCTATATCAATCATTCCTACGAAGTTTCGTCGAAATCCGACTGGCGGTTCATGAAAAGAATATTTAAGAATTTGTGCTATTTTTAGACGGCGGCCATCTTGAATAAGCGACGACCTCCGTTTTAACAAATCTGAAAAGGCTTCACCCATGGACCATAACTGTGAAGTTTGGCCACCATGGGCTAAGCGGTTCGTGTGAAGAACAATTTTGAAATATCTAATAAAAGAACGACTTTTTGACCTTTCGGTGGCCATATTGGAGGACATGACCGTCCAATTTCGATAAAAAAATATACCAGAGCGATCGCCTCTTTGATACATTCGATTTGATATAGACATGACCATATTCGGTCAAAAATAAAATTCTACCCCAATTTGATCCCACGGGCCACGCCCATTTTAGACCCTGGGTCACCATTTTAACAATTTTGAAAGATCATAGTACATTGATCATTCCTACCAAGTTTCGTTCAAATCCGGCTTGCGGTTCATGAGAAGAATTTTTTTTAAAATTTATTCTATTTTTAGACGGCGGCCATCTTGGATTAGGTATGACCTCCATTTTAACATATCTGAAAAGGCTTCACCCATGGACCATAACTTTTAAGTTTGGCTACCATGGGCCAAGCGGTTCATGTGAAGAAGAATTTTGAAATCTCTAATAAAATAGATGTGATATATGACATGACCATATTCGGTCAAAAATGAAATTTGATCACAATTTGACCCCACGGGCCACGCCCATTTTTGACCCCGCCGTCACCATTTTAACAAAAATCATTCCTACCAAGTTTTGTCGAAATCCGGTTGGCGGTTCTTGAAAAGAAGATTTTTGAATAATTTGTGCTATTTTTAGACGGCGGCCAGCTTGTATTACGTAATGACATAATTTTAACAATTTTGTAATCCCCCTACCTAAGGACCATGACCATGAAGTTTGGTGACTATAGGCCCAATGGTTACTGAGGAGAAGACGTTTGAAAATGTTCACGGACGGAAGACGACGGACGACGGACACATTGCGGCAACAGTAGCTCACAAGAGCTTTGCTCAGGTGAGCTAAAAAGGCAGATAATTTGACTTGGCTTTTAAATGGATATTTTCGCTAAATCTGTAACAGTAAGTAAAAGTTGTGAACATTCTTTAGAAGTTACCATTATAGACGGTAGTGGAGTTAATTTAAATAAAACTAAATTAGTAACCATTGATTGAAAATGATATACTAGGGGCACAATGACCCGAATTTTCTGTCTGTAACGCAGGGCGACTTACTTTGTAAGTCGTCCTGCGTTACAGACAGAGAATTCGCGTTAGGGTCACAACAGAGTCAGTTCATATTGTCTATGCTCTGGAAATAAATAAGTATTTGGAGCCTGCATTGCCGGCTTCTTCTATACGTGGACAATACGCGCTGATGTCAGCCCCTAGTGCTCGCCAGTCCTTCGGAGACCAACGGTACAGGCAATACAACGTCCAGAAGGTGTTTTCACACATTGATGCTAAGTGTTGATGAACAATAGGCGGTTCTACAATACTCCACAACTGAAGTACTACTGTCTGTTTCACGAAACTTGCCCAAATTGTACGGCTATATAAACAATGCAAAAACAATGTTTTTTTCGACAATATTAAATTATAGCAATTTAAGAATGAACCTACTTTTTATTTCGTGAAATTTGGTCCAATATTGATTTTATTACGAAAGACGAGTTTAACATGGGGAAACAAGAGGTGGAGAACCTGTAGGAGGTGTCGAAAAACGAAAACATTTGCAAATTGATTCTAAAATCTAGCAAGATAGTTTGGAAATTTAGGTTAGACTATTTTCTAATATCTGAAAATGTAATTAACAGAGTAACAAAAAGTAAAATCACTACAGTGTTTAAGTCTGACCATTCGTTAGTATATTTTTGTTTTCAGACTCAATCTAATGAAAGGGGTCTGGGATATTTTAAGTTTTATAATAGTCTACTTTTAGAAACAGAATACCAACAACTAATTAGACGAAGTATTTCTACCATTGCCGAAATCGACCAACATGCTAATACAAATACACTTTGGGAGATAATTAAAGGCACAATAAGAAAAGAAACGATAAAATTTCCGTCTACTGAAAAGAAAAAAGATTTAAAAATGGAAAATAAAGTAATAGAGGAAATAGATAAATTAGAAGCAGACTACTCAAAAAATATATCGGAAGATATTTTAATAGAATTTATCACCAAAAAAGATATGTTACAGCATTTATATGAACAGAAAGTTAAAGGAATTATGTTAAGATCAAAAGCCGAATGGATTGAGGGTGGGGAAATTTGCAAATTTAGAACGGAAACGGTCTGAAAATAAAACGATAACTAGATTAACGGTAAATGGTCAAAATATTGCGAGCAATGGTGAAATATTAAATGAAGAAAAATAATATTATAAAAAATTATATACGAAAAAAGAAGCTGAAAATACAAATCACAATTTTCTTTCAAATGATAATAGTGTGGGTTCATAGCTGAAAAATTGATCACTTCCGGATACAAGCATGACATTTGGTGGAGTTGTAGAGAACAACAAACTTTATTTTTTCAGATGAGGAGCCATCGCAGATTTTACCCCGGTTGGCTAAAAATCCAAGATGGCCGCCAAAAATTTACATTTTTCACCATATCTCAGTATTTGCCCATGTAAACCACATTTAATAACTTTTATAAATATGGAATATAGTGTATGGATGTACTATAGTCATCTAACAAAGCTAATTTGGTATTTGCCTCATTTGCATAAAACCAAGATGGCCGCCAAATATCAGTATTTTTAATTTTGTATCTGTATTTGTCATCAAATAATAATTCAAATGATTTTAAAATCCAGAATTGAGTGTGGAGAGAGAAGAAGGTATTTGCACAACTTCAGCTATCAAATTGGATTAATCGTTCATTTGCATATAGATGATGTAATTATGTATTCTAATAAATACCTAATGTAGTGTTTAGACACAATCATGCATTCAGATAAATTTAATCACCAAACAAATAATGTTACTGTTTTGGTAAATCCAAGATGGCCGCCAAATACCACTATCCAACTGTATATTATAATGTTCTCAGATAGGATACATCATATCAGCTGAATGTATCAAATTAGTTCTCGCTCCAATTTAGAACAATATAGATAAGTCTCATCTTGGACACCCAAGTACAAGTAGTCAAAGGTCTAAGCTGTTCACAAAGGACACTAAGAATGTTTTACATGTACCTGTGCAGACAAAACTTTAAAACTGTGAATTTAACGTCATGTTCAGACTGCATGAATATATTATGCAACCACTTTACCTGCCTTGACAATTCACCAGTAACCATACAGAGCCGTCTCATTCTGCCGAATCACAGTTTCCTCCACACACATAACGCAGCGCATGTTAAGCCCGTCTTTGTGCACATGCAGCGTCCTCTGCACCCCTTCTTGCATGATCAGTGAATCAGTTCATAGCATGATGCTGTTGCATCCGTCAGTGTGGTCCATAGAGGATTCCAGCCTGTTGAACTCTTCTTCCTACCCCAGTTGCCCGGATCTGGAAGTTCTGGCATGGCCACTAGTGCTTGTCCCCAGCTTTGAACAGCCTGGTAGATAGCCCGTCTTGTGTGCTGCGTAAGTGCAGCCTGTGTTGGCGGAATGTTCTCCAGAGCTCGAGACCCCTTGGAAAACAGCTGTTGTCTTGCGGCATTGACCTTTTCTGCCTCAGATGCCCGGTCGTACATTACAACTACAAATCGCTCAACTAAGCACATACACTGGTCTGGGATGCGGTCCTGTGGTGGATTGTTGGACAAGTGGGCTAAGGCGTCTGTCATCTCCGGAAGTACATTCCCATGCTGATTTCCAGCAAATGCTGACACTGTGTCGCACCCAGTATATGCGTGGAACAATGGCAAAGCTAGCGATCTTCTTGGGCCTAACGCATTGCAAATATCGTGCGTTGGTAGATACCTGCAAGATACCTGTTCCAAAAGCTACCCAGAGCTCCGACAATTCTGGCATAAGTATTCTCGCAGTTGCCACCGACAGAATCACAATATCTGTATCCACTGTTCGCACACTGATCTTCTTGTAGCCCTGTCCGACCTGATCAGCCACGTGAAGCATTATCCGTGAGTCAGCCTCCTCGTGGGAACATGGTGCTAACCCAGATGTATCTTCCCGGTCTGATGAGCAGAGAATATTTTGTCTACTTGTGATATACAGTTCTTCGCCATCCACTGTATTTTCCATGAGACTTTGTCCTAAATAGTCGAATAACTCCGTCATATTGTCATCCACGCGTAGAAAGCTTTGCCAATTTCCAGGCAATGTTGCCTTTGTTCAACACATTTTCTTATTCCTGTGCCTCTGTTGTCTCTTGCTTCTTGCTTCAAACTGTCAGAAAGGTACACATCCCATACTATGTCAAGCCGTTGAATATCGTGTAATTGCGCATGTATGTAGGGTACAAATACTTGATCAGCATATTCCTTGAATGTTCTAGCAACACCCGGTTGTAGCATGTGAACGATGGCTGCTCCGTCGAGCACCTTAGCATCAACGTGTGGGGTATCGGATTGTGATGTCAAGACACTGGCGAATATCTGCCTTCTTGCCTGCACGGAGTTTTCCAGCCTGAGATAATGATGGTGGGCTTCCCTGATTCTCATGCTTGAAAAAAAATTGCCATCTCTAGACTGGCAAGCGACTTAGAGACGCGAGAAGAGAACACAGTCACTCTTGAGAGCAGCAATCTGGGACTTTGCCTTAGAGACTTCTCTCACTGGTGGGCGACTAAACAATGCCAATTTGTTTCTTGTAATGTATCTGATACGAGATTACTTCTGTCATCCAATATTTCCTTGACACACTCCTCGTATTGAGACTTACCAATGTCTTCACTATGGCTGACAGTTTCGCTGACTTCTTCATGCATGACTTCTCGAGAATCCAGCACTAACAGCTCTCCACTGTCCTCTTCAAATGGATTGCCTCGTCCATGTATTGCTGAAACCAGAGACTTAATTTACAAAGGCTTTCTGAGTACTAGCCATTTGTTTGCGGTGACGTGTCTCCATCACATGATGTACAGGCTGACAACTAATCTCGAACTCTTCAATTATTCGGGACACTTCAGGCCCAGCTATAGTCCAACGACGTAGAGCACTCAGGCTATCCGTCAGTCCTACTGCTCCACCTTCTCCTTTTATGCTTGCATTCAGCTGTTCATGTGCCTAGTCGAGAGCTATAGCAGAAAAATTCCTCGACGTCTTGCGGGCTACAAAATTTCCATCAACAAACTGAGCATATACGCTGGGATGCTTGGCTGGCAATTCCCTCATATCTCGGACGTGAACTGGTAACCACCGGGAGTAATGGACGTTATCCAGGGCGAAGAACCATGGGATGAGTTTGCTCACAGTGTCTACATACAACGAGAAATTCCCTTCACGCAGTGACCTCACAAGCTGTAGAACAGTTAGCTCCAATTTCATCGTATTTGCACAGTAACAGAATTGAGGGTGTTCTTTCGACTGTACGTCACACCAGGTATTGAAGTCGATCGGCTCATCCTAGACATCCAGGGTTGAGATGTTCCACTGCCGCATTGACAACATTAATTGAAAACAAGGGTTTGTTCATCCAATTTGTGAAATATTTCTATGACTACAACATAAATGTTCATGTTTCAATACGATTATTACAAGTGTCACCCCCCGACAACCCCGACCTATACAAAATGGGCCCAAAATGGCTGAGACAACATCAATAAAACAAACTGGCAAGTGGGGGTCCCCCAAAAGAGTAAAATTGTTTTCTCTCTGCAACATTTGTATCACAACACAGGCCAGGTAAATTTTGTTCACGGAAATAGGCCGCACGGATATTTGGGTCACTGGACCATTAGGGGTGTTGTGAAAATGACAATTGCCATTTGTGAGGTATTGCGTTTGGGTTCTTTCAATGGCGTTGGGAAACCAGACAGCATCCATATGTCATTAATTATTCAACTCACATCATTTTTGACTTGCAGACACCACCATAATTGATCACCTAGGCCTACAAATGTTTCCACCAACAAACTTTAATTGTTGTATTTGTTGTATGTATGTATGTCTGAAATCCCGCCGCTGATATTTCGGCGCACCCGGAGACAGCAAAAAAGACTGCTCCAGTATGTTTCCGAAAAATTGTCAAAAATGTAAATTTTTGGTGGCCATCTTGGATTTTTAGCATACCTGGGCCTAATTTGAGATGGCTCCCCATCTGAAAAAATAAACTTTGTTGTTCTCTACAACTCCACCAAATGTCATGCTTGTATCCCTAAGTGATCAATTCCTCTATAATATTGAGCTATGAGCCCGCACTATAATGGTGTAAACAGATTATCCGAAGAAAATAAATAATTATGCGAAGGCAGTAACTCTTTAAAGGAATGAAAAACAATAAGAGCCCAGGCTCAGATGGTCTGACTGGAATTTTATAAAATATTTTGGAATGACATCAAAATATATTATATGGATTCTTTTAAATTTTCATTAGCAAATGGATCACTAAGTGAATTGGAAAAACAGGGTGTAATAAAATTAATACCAAAAAAGAATAGCGATTTATCTATACTTACGAATTGGAGACCTATATCATTACTTAATGTGTATTACAAAATTGCATTAAAGGCCATAGCAAACAGAATTAAAAAGGTTTTACCAAATATAATAGATGAATCACAAACCGGATTTCTTAAGGGAAGGTACATTGGAGAAAATATTAGAACTCTATACGAATTAATGGACCATTTGAATGAAAATGAATTACCGGGTTTATTTTTCTTCGCAGATTTTGCAAAGGCATTTGATACTGTTGAACATTCTTACCTCTTAAAAGTTATGAAACATTTAAATTTTGGCAACGAAATTCTAAATTAGATTAAGCTTTTTTACTCTGATGCAAAAAGCTGTGTTACAAACAAAGGTCATTTATCGGATTTTTTTCAATAAATAGAGGCGTACGCCAAGGCTGTCCTTTATCACCCTACCTTTTTATTATCGCCATTGAAATACTATCCAAAGCAATTATAAATGAAAAAATATATAATAGGGGTAAAAGTTTATGATATAGAAATTAAAAACACAATGTTTGCCGATGATGCAACTTTTGTGACAGATGGTACAAGAAAATAATTTGAAAAGTTAATATACATAATAGATGAATTTAGTAAAATATCTGGTCTCAACCTTAACACAAACAAATCAAATGTAATGCGCGTTGGTGCCCTAAAAAATGAAGATCTGATTTTCGGTCCAGATAATAAATTAATTTGGAGTTCTCTTAATGCACAAACGTTAGGAATTACGTTCTTAAATAATAATACAGATATCCACGAATATAACATCCTTCCTAAAATAGTAGAGTTTGAACAGTGTCTTGATAAGTGGAAACATAGAAACTTAAGTTTACTTGGAAAGACAGAGTAAGGAAATTTCTACGCTTTACTGATTTTACAGCAATATTCAATATACGTCAGGACGAATTTATAAAATATCAAAGTATTTTGAACAGCATAAGTCCATTATGGGCCGAGAAAATAAAAACAGAAAACATCAACACAACTCCACAATCTACGTCGCTTATATCGAGAGTACAGGATAGCAAATATGTGAACAAATTACTATATACAAGACAAACACACGAACAAAATATAGAAGAAAAAAGAACTGAACAAAAATTGACAAATTAATTGTCTGATGATATTTTATGCTGGCAACAAATTTACACATTAGCTTTCGATTGTACAATAGACTCAACATTACGCAATTTCCAATATAGATAGTTAATGCGTATGATTGTGACAAATAAACTACTCTATCGTTGTAATATAGTAAATAGTAGTCTATGTGATTTTTGCTCTGTGTATGTTGAAAGCATACAACACATGTTCTGGGAATGTATGCATGTGCAAAATTTTTAGTCACAGCTTCGAAATTATCTAAATGAAAAAGACTTAACATATGAAATAAATGTTCGTAGTTTTTCTCTAGGAATAACAAATAAGGCACTGATGGTAAAACAATTTAATTTTTTTTTAATTTTGTTAGCAAAATACTATATTTTCAAATGTAAATATGAAAAGCATGATATTACTTTCGAATCTTTTGTAAGTTACTTGAAAACTAGAATACATATATAAGAAGAAATAGTGACAACGAAAGACAAAAGAGAACAGCATATTATTAACGGTATTTGCCCAAGCAGCAGGTTACACTGTACTG
Source organism: Conchocele bisecta (assembly GCA_029237695.1). Classification (NCBI taxonomy): domain Eukaryota; kingdom Metazoa; phylum Mollusca; class Bivalvia; order Lucinida; family Thyasiridae; genus Conchocele; species Conchocele bisecta. The sequence continues at coordinate 60,799,292 of CM055280.1, forward strand.
CTACTTTTCATTTTCTGTCATGCTTATATGAGCCATTTGTCTACCCACTAACGAGTTATTTTTCATTACGGCGCGTGTTAATTGGTGTTAAATCGCATTTTATATGCCGCGACCAGAAAGGGTATTTTCCGACCTCGTGCTATTTTTACCAATACGCGTCACGTGACACGGTCAATCATATCACATCTTTGACATGCGCAGTGAAGTATCGGAAGTTGAGAAGAAAAATCTATGTTCGAGTCCAAATCTAAATATCCACTTAACTCTTTCCATTTGGTGATCTGGTCGCCAATATCAACCACTCTCTCTGTACTGCCTGTCCCTCAGACATTTCGCCTTTTTTTTGGCCGACGCCGTTTCATACAATTTCCGTCCTGGACGTTTCGACATGTTGATATTCTTGTTTACATATTGGGAACCCTACTGGTGCGCGTAGTATACTGCGCATGCGCACCGCAAGCCGTGATGTGAAAGTCGTCGTCCCTGCACATTATCAAAATAGACTGTTACCGCCGCGCGTCGCTAACAGTAAATTGATAATTAATAAATGATTATATTTGTATAGCGGGCACTCGTAATTTTTAGAACTGGTGGAATAGTGACATAATTATACACTTATTTAATTCCTATAAAGAACATTTTGTGCCTACTGCGTGGGCATGTACCTTTAAGTGGGGTAGGTTTAATATATAAAGTTCTTATAGGCACCGCGAGAACAAAAAATCAAGCACAACTTATCTCTATATTAAATATAAACTACACACCTACACAGTTCCAGCGGGTGTGAACACAGAGAAAGAAATCCCTACATTCTTCCTTCTTTTCATGCTCTGTATATCTCAACTACTTTACTCTCCCACACATTTCACTTTTTAATATAGTATGTAATCATTGTATTTCATATACATTAGCTACATTCTCTTGTAAACTTTATAAAATGTACATGTTGTATTTAAAAGTGGAAATAAACCATTTAATAACAAAAAAAAGATAGTTTGGAAATGATCTAACTAAGAAAACAAAAGTTAAATTTTGAAAATCGGTCCACTATTTCTGAAATTAGAAAAAAATTCCGCATGTTAAACCCCCATAGACATCTTCACTCTGTGGAGATATCTATGGGGACTTAACATGGGGAAATAAAATCAATATTGAACAAAATTTCACGAAATAAAAAAGAATTCTCATTCTTAAATTTTCCTTTAATTTAATATCATCAAAAACAAAAAAATATTTTTGCATTGTTTATATGGCTGTAAAATTTGGACAGGTTTCGTAAAACAGACAGTAGTACATGCATATGAATATGCTGTTTATTAAATGATGACGGAGTACCAGTAGAGCCGACTATTGTTCATCGACGACTATCGTTCAAGTGTATAATTAAGCCTGGGAAAATAACTTAGCCATTTCTGAAACCAATGGCTCAGTTATTTTCCCCGGCTTAATTATATACACGTGAACGATAGTCGTCGATGAACAATAGTCGGCTCTAACATCAACGACTATTATTATATGACTAAGTATTTCAGTCATTCTCATTGGCCGAAACACGACCACGTGATTATATACAAATTTAATGTAGACCTCTGAACGGTTTGTTTACACGAATAAGCACTCTCGGACCGCGAGACTGGTCCGAGATGTGTTTATTCATATAAACAAACCTATTGTTCACCTCCTTAGAGCGCATGCGTAAATCTAACACATTTTGAAAAAATATTTTAAAATTATTATTGAAAATTGTGTGAAACCAAAAAAAAGTGAACACATTTTTTTTCGGCCGGATATTTTGAATAAAATATTGGCCAGAAATATTTCATTATGGGGCCAAAAAGTGTCATATAATAAAACAATTATTGTCTTTTGAGTCGGTGTACATGAGTTTTACTGACCTTCGAAAAGTGATGTCCTTCGGCGTCGGTGAACATCACTTTTCTCAAGTTCGTAAATCTCATGTACACCTCCTCAAAAGACAATAATTGTATATTGTCGACGACTAATGTTCACCGGTAGTGAAATTTCTTAAAAATTACTTAAGTTGTTCAACGACGCACAGTAAATGTGAAATGGCTTCAGAAATGACTTAAGTTATTTTCCCCTGCGTGATCGATAGTCGTCGATGAATAATAGTCGGCTCTACAATGATCATTCTTAAATATTGCTTTAATTTAATATTATCGAAAAAAATACTGTTTTTACATTGTTTACAATTGGACAGGTTAACAATTGTTGACAATTGGACAGGTTTCGTGAAACAGTAGATTCATCTTTATCCCGTCAACACAGTGTCTATGTGCCTTGAAACATTTTTGATATCCAGTCAATACGACCCAATCACTGCGTATGAATATGTGTTTCAGTAATGCTTTAGAACTACTTTGACACAGTAACCTTTGACATTTAGGTGAAGTCTTGTAAACAAAATGATACGCTTGAGAAAAGCGCTGACATTTGAGATTTGGCACTTATTTATGAAATAATGTAAAATGATAATACAAAAGTACCAGAAAGAAAGAAAACAAAAACAAATTAAAATGCATCTAATTAAGAGTATTTGTTTACATTTTTGCTGCATTGACTGGCAGCCTTCCAAGTCCCACAATCCATTGTATTGTGCTGTCTTCTGCAAGCAAGAATAAAATTGAAAAAAGCAAAAACATTGATAAATTATAAATTCTACTTGAGTCTGGAAAAGTATTCAAAAAAAAAGATGTCTGATTATTTAGATCCAGGAGTATTTGAAATGTTGGTGTTGAAGTAGTAGAGATCAGTGCTGACGTGTGTGCTGCAATGGGAATTCTGCTGTGGCTATGACAAGTGTAAACACGTGTGAAAATGAAACTTTACATACCCAGACTGGCCAGGGGCAGAGTGATGTCGCACTTCAATCGATGACAATATCCAGTAATACGAATCAGCAATATGTCCAGTCACTATTTGCCGGAGCCACACTGAACATCAACAACTTCCATGTGTACAAACAGTAACTGTACATGCTGTTAATTGTACAATATCTGCCCAGTGACAGTGTGTTTGAAACGCAACGAGTAACAAAATCTTATGAACACACGTGTTTACACAGCTGTGTAATTATTAAATATACTTTAATATTCATGATTCTCGACATAATTAAAAGTAGAAATACGTGTAAAAATGTTTCTGTGTGAAATATGCCAAACTACCGTGACATTAAGCGATGTTTGCTTCCAAAAGGCACAGACATATTTTGTGTGTGCGTAGCAACAATAAAAGTTGTGATGCGGTTATCACGCTAGTCGATTCTCCGATTTTGAGGATGTGGCTGCAGTTATCTTTTGCATTTTAAAGCTATTTGTAGGTGTTGACGGGATAAATAGAATAGTAGGTAAGTGCCGTAAATGGGAAAAAATATCTGGTGCGGCACGGAAACGGGATGGGCTCGGCAGAGCCTCGCCCATCCCGTTTCCTGAGCCTTGCCAGATATTTTTTCTCATTCACGGCACTAACCTACTATTCTCTGTGTCACATACACGAATACAAACGACGTCCGTGAGGGCCAAACAAGATCTCCGATCGGGATCCCGGAAATGATGAACCCCGATCGTTAAATGACACATCGCATGCTCCCACCTGCCACCCATCCCTGCCCTGTAGAATAGTATTCCAGTATTTTGAAATTAATACATTGACAAATATGTAATAGTTATAGTTCACATATTTAATTTTTAATAAATTAATTTCGTAGCGAGCGCAAGCGAGCCAGGAATTCGTTTATTAAAAATCCAATATGTAAAATATAACTAACTTATTGGTTGTCCCGCCCCATCGCGGGCACTTGTCTATTAGAATGTAGCGCTGCCTATAAACGTGTTTTCAACAACGATACTATTACGTGATTGGCGGGGTGACACTGAATCGATCGTACACAGGGTGCGCATCACAGGAAATTACGTCAACAACCCGGAGCCTGTGGTTATAAATATAACTGCTGAGTTATTGTACCATTTAATGATTACTTTAATAGATATTGGCGAAAGCGTCGCAATATGCGGCTAATTGAGACGAAATGTTCTTCTGTCATTGGTCGAGAAACTAGGGCAAACAATAACTTTATTACGAAGCGACTCCCCCTGGCAGTCTTGATAATAAAATAACTTTAACACGCTCGTACTTATTTCTTATGCCTAACACAGCACCATCCCAAGACACGCACTGTGACAAAATAGCATCACAATCGGTGAAGCGGTTCATAAGTTATTGAAAAATTAAAGGTGTTACCAACGTATGTACATACGTACGCACGCAAGCACGTACGTACATGTGTTACGGTACGTAACTCACTATGGGGAGAAGATGTGTATTCGTGCCAGGCTAGCTCAGTCGGTTAGAGCGATGGTACGGTAAACCAGTGGTCCCAGGTTCGAGCCCCGGACCGGAGCACATTTTTCTCACCCTGTGACATTTGGCGCCCAGCTTGGGGCCATGACTGATAAATACTGCCCAAATTGTACCAATAATATGGAATTCAGATGCGAATTAAGTATATAATTCGGGGACGAACTTCAATTGAGCGGGGAAGTATGTCACGGTACGTAACTCACTATGGGCAGAAGATGTGTATTCGTGACCGGCTAGCTCAGTCGGTTAGAGCGATGGTACGGTAAACCAGAGGCCCCGGGTTCCGGCTCCGGGCCGGAGCACATTTTTCTCACCCTGTGACACATGGACTAACGCTATATCCTATATTGCCTATCGGTGAGGGGATAACAATGTCCTCCAAAATCGAGTATTAGTCACTCCACCATTTACATGTACATATCCGTTTTCCTATTAGATTCGCTTAAAACCGGAAGTCAGCCATCGTATGTTTACTGTCCCATTGGAGACACGCCATGTGATTTTGTACCCAGATCAGATTATACATTCGTGTCTGAACTGGTCTCGTTCTACACTGGTTGTAAATCATGTATGGTTAATTTATTCACTACTTGTCAGATGTTACATTTCTCAGGAGTAATGCATAGAGCACATAGTATACACTGATTAGACTATACATTTGTGTGTAGACTTGTCTGTGCCTGTAGGTGATGAACATTCAATCATGCAGTCATACGTTTTACAATTTCAAGCTGTACTCAGATGATTCAAGTATATCACGTTTGATAAACCGAATATATCCTGCTCAGCATATACTTCGATGTAGGCTGGACTGTGCCTACGTTGGTTATATTCTGGGCGGTTATTGAAATCAGTCGATATATTTTCGCATATCACGTCATCGTAACGTACGAGAACCTGATCCGACATTATCACATAGTAACTAATGGAGTATGCACTGATCAGAATATACGTTCGTGTGCAGGCTGGTCTGGATCTACATTGGTTGTAGAACTGTGCTGTTCACTCACCCAGTTGCTACATTCTACCTTGGCAGGGCATACTTATTTATAATAGAAGGATATCCTGCAGTGTCACTTACTACTCTCGCGTTGCATGTAAGTTGATATTTATAGCGGAAAGTGAATCTTGTTCATAATACTGTGACATAATTGTGGTCAATAAATGAAAGTAGATCGCTTTTCCCAGTGGCACGTGTGAGTGTTTTTTAGGTATGTATTATGTTGAGAAGATTTGTGAACATACATGTTATCTGGTGTTGTTGGGTGAGATTGTCATTGTTGATACCTATGGCAGCTCTTCACCTCGCTGATTTAATTAATAAGCCGAATGGGTAATGATTTAACTTCCTGGTGGGCTGCTATAGGTAATTTTAATTGTAGCACACAGCCGATATTGCCATTGTTTACAATATCTACTAACATTTTATATATAATACTGAATGTGTTAGTGGATATAGGTAATTGTTTGACCAATATATTTAAATGTAGAGGATCCGGATTACTATTTAACCTCAATATTTGTCTAGCAATAATATCTTTGATTTTGATACTGCTGGCTGGTGATGTTGAAAGAAATCCACGGGCCTGAAAATGAGATTGGATCTTTTTCAATTTTTCATTTAAATATTAGAAGTATTCGCAATAAGGTCAGTTATATCGAGGACACTTTTACAGACTTCGATATTCTATGTTTTACAGAAACGCACTTATCATGCGCTATAGAAACGATCAGTTTACAACTGAATGGATATGGCTTACCATTTTGGGATGAAACCATCTGGATTCAAGTTAAGACAAACCGTAAAACGTTCTTGATTCGCACGATTTACCGACCCCCGTCGTCAAATATAAAATTTTGGGAATTACTTAATCGCAATATAGAACTGGTATCCGATATAACAAATACTATCATAATTGATTATGAATTCCTTGAGAAACATAATTACATCCGCAACTCGGGAAACAGCTACCACTTCAACCTTACTGGATCCAATTATTGTTAACCAAGATCAGATCATTCTCAAAAGCGATGTATTATCTGTTTCGCCAAACATAAGTGATCATAAGGCTACATGTGTCATCATACCAGCTGAAAGTTCATATAATAATTCATATAAACGAACTGTATGGAACTATAAAAGAGCAGACTTTGCTAAATTTAACAAGCTCATGCTTAATACTGATTGGACAATCTTAAGTAATGGTAGTATAGACGATGCATCTAATATATTTACATCTAAGTTCATTGAGCTAGCTAAGCAATGCATTCCATGCAGTCAAGTCACAGTGCGGCCTAACGATAAACCATGGTATGATTCCGAAATTCGCCAAACAAACAAGTTAAGGGACAAGTTACGAAAGAAGGCGATACAATTTTGACGGGTGGACGATTGGAATAGATACAAAACAACAGTTAATAATATGAAAAAACAAGCATTTTATATCGACATAGAGTTTAATCTAATAGAATAATTTTCGAATAACAAAATATATTTCTGGAAGGTAGTCCGACACTTTGTGCAAGACAGCAAGTCAAGTGGTACTATTCCTCCTTTAAAAACCAATGACGGTAACAGCGAAAATTTCTATTTGACTGATGCCGAAAAAGCAAACTGTCTTAACAACTTCTTTGTTTCAATATCAACTGTTGATGATACTAACTCTACGTTACCACCGTTTGAATTAAAAACTAACCAAGTTCTTGATACGATTAATATAAATGAATCTGAGGTTAGAGATATAATACGAATTTTGCAAACTGATAAAGCTTGTGGATACGATCTAATTAGTCATAGAATGTTAAAAGGAACTATTACATCTGTCTCAAAACCTCTGGCGATCCTCTTTAATAGACCTGTTAATGAATGTCAATTTCCGATGGCGTGGAAATTAGCAAGTGTAATTCCTCTATTTAAAAAGGGGTGTCCACAGACGCCTTCAAATTATCGCCCGATATCGCTATTAAGCTGTCTAGGTAAGGTAATGGAGAGAATAATGTTTACACATATTTATAATTACTTGCACTCACAACAATTGATTTATAGCAGACAATCTGGTTTTTTACCAGGCCACTCAACGGTATATCAACATATAGATATTCACCATCAAATATGTCAGGCATTTGATGAACGACAATCTACATGTATATTGTTTTGTGATATTTCTAAAGCCTTTGATAGAGTATGGCATAATGGGTTAATATTTAAGCTAAGGCAAAATGGATTAAATGGTTGTATTTTACACTGGATTGAAAACTACTTGTCGAACAGGAAACAGACCGTATCAATACGGTCCACAACCTCAGATACCAAATTAGTGACTGCTGGCGTACCACAAGGTTCGGTACTCGGCCGATTACTATTTCTAATATATGTCAACGACATAACTGACCATCTATTACGTATTGTTCGATTATTGCCGACGACAGCTCTCTGTCCTTTTCTTCAACAAATGTTGATGATCTAGAAGGCACAATAAATCATGACCTACTAATGATTTCTGATTAGGTTTCAATCCGAACAAGACTGAAGCGATGCTTCTAACATTAAGACAACTTGATCGACCCTTAAATTTAATATTTCAGAACACGTCCATAACCTTTGTTGACGATCATAAGCATCTTGGTTTAACACTGGGCAAGAACGGAAAATGGCATACACACATACAATATATAATTAATTCGACTACGAGAGTATTGGGAATAATGCGTAACCTACAATTTAAGATAAGCAGACAGTCTTTAAACCAAATATATATATCTTATATGAGACCTATACTAGAATATGCTTCATCTGTTTGGGATGGGTGTACAGAATATGAAAAGGATTCGTTGGAAAAAAATCAGAATGAAGCCGCGAGAATAGTAACAGGATTAACACGGTCAGTATCACTCGACAACTTAAGGCAAGAAGTTGGATGGCAACTTCTATCTGTTCGACGTAGTATTAAAAAGCTTTCGATCATGTACAAAGCCAACAATAATCAAGTACATAGTTATATTTCTAACCTGATTCCACCCACTGTTAATAATATATCTCGTTACAATCTTAGAAATCAATTTGATTTAAATGTCCCCGCTACACGATTGGAAGTATACAAACAATCGTTTATACCATCTGCGGTACAACTCTGGAATGAAACTGACCCGTTACTGAGAAATGTAGATAGTCTTAGACACTTCAAAACATCATGCGCCCAACAACTGTATACTCAATATAATATACCACCATACTATTTAGAGGGAGATCGATTGTTTTCAGTTATGCATGCAAGAATTCGAAATAAATGTAGCAGTCTTAGTTGTGATCTTTGCAATAACCATATCAGAGAAACTCCCTACTGCGAATGTAGTGAAGTTGTAGAGGATTCTGGACATTACTTCTTTGAATGTATTAAATATCATATGCAACGTCTAATTTTATGCCAGTCAATGCGACAATTTTATCCTCTAAACGCACATATACTTTTGCATGGCATACCTGAAGAAAGTAATGAGTGCAATACTGTTATTTTTAAAGCTGTACAAGATTATATTAAAACTACGAAAAGAGTTGAGTAGCACATTTGGTGGATGCCTGAGACGCAAGCTCTATTGGATGCTTTCCATTTGCCAACATCATCCAGTACCACCTGCTAACAACGAACACTGAAATCAACTGCAGTACACATCTATCTACGCATTAGTTTATATATTATATGTACATTGTAACACATAACTCTTTCATTCTTTCTCCCAATCTCCTCTCTCACTTTCTTTACTCACTGTTTTTATCCGATTTTTCTGTTCGTACATTGTGCAAATATATATATATATATATACCGCATGATTGTTGTTATGTACCCATGTACATATACCTGTATGCTTATCGCCATTGCTATTTAATTGATGTATTGTTGAAACACTTGGGTAAGGGTTGTAACTAATGTTGTGAGAACTTGTAGCCCAAGCCCATTGTACTTATATGCAATAAACTATGTTCAAACTAAATTTTGTACCTTCGGACATCTGAGTACTTTCATTAAATACGTTTACAAAATTTACATTATTTTTCATAAATAAATTCAAAAGTTGACAAAATGTTCAGAGTACATGCGGAATATAATCCCGCATGTACTCTGAACATTTTGTCATCTTTTTACGCCATTGACGGAAAATATTGTAAATTTTGTAAACGTATTTCATGAAATTACGCAGATGTCAGAATGTACAAAATGACATGGCGTGTGTCATTGTAGTTATGTTGATGGGCAATGTACGGCATACGCACTATTCGCCGGTATCACTAAACCTCGTCCGATAAACATGTTCATAGGAATATTTTAATACTGTTATTTAAATGCTAGTTTTACTGTCATATTATTTGCTGTATGCGTCAAACTGTGTGGTGAACTGTACGATGGTTTGTACATACAAAGATGGCGGAGATGGCAAATCAATGACCATATATTATACAGTAACAAGACAATATTCTCATATTTATATTCATATATCACATAACTCGTATTATCAGTTAAGCAAGGCTGTATCTGTCTATGACCTATTTTAACTGTGAATACGTCCATGCCAAATTTGCCGCCTGTCAAAAATAACGTTATTTAAAAATTCAACTTGACACTTTAAACGTGAAACGGGCCCCAGGCTACAGAGCCCCGCAGGGGAAATGGATTCTTTTTTATTAATTCGTTCCCACGATATAACAATTCGTTCCCTCAATTTAACAATTCGTTCCCTCGAATTAACAATTCGTTCCCTCGAATTCTACGT
>CM055280.1:60809937-60830806 GCA_029237695.1 Conchocele bisecta
TCACACATGTACTCTGAACATCTTTTCAACTTTTTACGCCATTGACGGAAAATATTGTAAATTTTGTAAGCGTATTTTCGTGAAATTACGCAGATGTCAGAAGGTACAAAATGACATGGCGAGTGTCATTGTAGTTATGTTGATGGGCAGTGTACGGTATCACTAAACCTCGTCCGATAAACATGTTCATACGAATATTTGAATACTGTTACTTACCTGTTAGTTGTATGTCATATTGGTTGCTGTATGTGTCAAACACTCGAAGTGGTGAAACTGTACGATGGTCTGTACATACAAAGATGGCGGAGATGGCAAATCAATGACCATATAAATAGAGAATACCAGGCAAGGCTAGGAAACGCGTAGGAATTCCGAGGCTTGCCGACGAATTCCTACCGTTTCAGAGCCGAGCCTGATAAAGTTGATAACAAAATACACTAGCCTGGTATTCTATTTATCAGGTAACGTTTTATGCTCGAAAATGACATTATATGACGTCGTATTCTATGGACAGAACGTCGACTTGTTTACGTTGCGTCATTACACTGACGTCATTCGGTAACGTCACGTGACGTCATCCGACCAATGGAACGTCAATATTCACTTCATTGTAACCCGGATGTTTGTATCAGGTCAATGCCTGATTCCCAGCAGGGAACGTAGAATTATTTTTTTTATTACTGCGTTCCCACGAAATAACAATTCGTTCCCTCAATTTAACAATTCGTTCCCTCGAAATAATAATTCGTTCCCATGGGAACGAATTGTTAATTCGTGGGAGGGGAACGAATTGTTAATTATCTTACATAGTAGAAAGGAATTGTTAATTCGAGGGAACGAATTGGTAAATTGAGGGAACGAATTGTCATTTCGTGGGAACGAATTGTTAATTCGAGGAAACGAATTGTTATATCGTGGGAACGAATTGTTAATTCGAGGGGACGAATTGTTAAATTGAGGGAACGAATTGTTGGGAACGAATTAATAGCAAAAAAAAAACATGTCCCCTGCAGGGTTCCGTACATTGCTGCGAAACAGTAGGTGGAAATTGATAGTTAACAAGGTTAATGTGGGGAACATTTGATTTCAAATTTGTACGAAGTTTAAACGTGAAAATGGCCCCAGGCTCCAGTTTCGTTACCGTGTACGTACGATGGAAATGTACGTACAGGCTTTTCTTATGATTTTGCTTCTCATATTTTGCTTCCCTAAGGCCAATGTTACAGTTATGAGATCGGCGGTATCAGTAGACGGTATACTATTTTATCAGCTAACAAACTTTGTATTGGCCGATTGATTGATTGTTGTTTAACGGCCTATTAACATATGCGATCAAGTACGGCCGGGTCAACGGGTTGGACTAACCTGTATTTAACCTGTTCATAATGAGGGAAATTCCCAAAATCAGAACTCAATATTTAAAGAAAAATATATATTCAGCCCTGAAATTAGAATATCCTGACCTGGTGCCAGGTCCATTCCACACCAGGGGCCCGTTTCACTAAACTTCGTACGACTAAAATGTTCGCAAGTGCAGATTTAGAAAAGTCTGTAAATTTCAATTGATTTAGTCGTACGAAGTTTAGTGAAACGGCCCCCTGGTGCGCGTGACGTATTATACCCACCATGGTAGTGTACACACATTTAGTGTTTAGCGAATGTAGCTGGTTATTTCTAGCATGTTCGTTTTCATGGGTGCAACAAAACTATAGAATCACTGTGGATGGATTATCATCTCAACGTGTTAATCGTGCAGGTACGGAGCCCCGCAGGGGACGTAGAATTCCCTTTTTTTGGGAAAGGGGGGGGGGGTGTATCGAGTTGCGAAGGTAACTCTTGCAATCTACTCCCGTACCGTCCGTAGCTATCTACGGACGGTACGGGAGTAATTGCAAGAGTTTCCGTTCACATCTAGGGGATTGTCCTATTTTCGAGCTCTTCGAAATGCACTTTGCTGTGTTGTACGGCATTTAAATTCAGACTCCAACTGGTGATAAACTGTGATCTATGTAACCCCCCCCCCATCCAGGGGCCGTTTCACTAAATTTCTTACAACTGAAATATTCGTAAGTGCAAAATTATGATAGTAGTCTGTAAATGTCACATTAACAAAGTTTTCTTGAAAACAATTATTGGATTTACATTTATTGAGCATAAGCTGCATATGCAGCCTATGCTCAATAAATGTAAATCCATGAATTTTTCAGACGATCCCAAATTTGCACTTACGAACATTTTAGTCGTACGAAGCTTAGTGAAACGGGCCCCTGATCCGCCACTGCCTGGGGACCTCCCAGTGTTTCCGGTTTGGAGAGGTGGCACGTATATGATTCAAGCTGAGATACTACAAGTACAACTAATATTGCCAAGTTTTTAAAACAAATATTTGAAAAATACATGTACAGTGGAACCTCTCTAAACCGGACAACAAGAAACATCTGTGATTCATATTTTGATGAGTTTCTTGGTCATTTATCTTAGGTGATAACGTCTGTTCGTGATCGCATAGCACACAGCTATGGCTCAGAATGTTCAAATACCTGATTGACAGTGAAAGCATGTTTAAGAAATAAAACCATGGACTGTTGCGTTTTTTGTAGTGTGAACTACGTTTGGTCTGTTTGGACCGAAGAACTCCTTGCAAGCTTTAAATATACCAATTTGACATTGTTCTCTTGCCACAATAAACGCAACATGGCTGTATTGCTTATGTTAACATCGCATTTTCGGATAGATTCAAACAAGAAACGAGGCAAAGCCACGAAGGCCAGGTTTTTTCCAAGCATAGACACTTGGATAACATAATTATACCCACTTTTTGTAGACTAGATGGCCGTGGCCTGCATGTCGCGCCTTGGGGCGAGGCATGGACACTAAAAAAATAGATATAGTAGATGGAAAAACTTTAACGAAAAAACTTTAACTGGACACGGACGTACGGACGGAAGGACGTATGCCAAAATGCTGACGATATCGCGCTTTCTGCAAGCGGGTGCGACAATGATGATAAACACCCATGTGAAGTATCAAGGTAATGGGTGAAGCAGTTGCAGAGATATAGTACACGAACAAACTTTAACAAAAAAATTCAAAGTAATTTGACCTTGACATTGGGCACAGGGGCCGCACGGTTGGGGGTTAGAATGAAAATATGGATGATGATAAACACCCATGTGAAGTTTCAAGGTAATGGGCGAAGCAGTTGCAGAGATATTAGTATAACCGAAAAACAAGCCTTTAAACCAAAAAAACTTTAACCAGACGTACCGTTAAAAATGGCTAAGTCAATTACGTAGAAAAGTAATATTGGTCTATTTTTAAAAGTGTGAAGGTTATGGGTCATGTTGGATAGTTGTATGTGATAGGCACCCCTTGGTTATGAAGCTGTGAATGTTTGGTGGTCCTAGGTGGTACAGTACCAAAGAAATGGACTTAATCACGAAAACTTAACATTGTAAACGCGAAAACTTAACATTGAAAATGGCTAAGTCGACTGCGCGGAAAAAATAGGTCAAGTTAAAAAAAAGTAACATGTTGGATAGTGATATGTGGTGGGCACCCCTTGATTATGAACCTGTGAAAGTTTGGTGGTCCTAGGTGGTACAGTACCAAAGAAATGGACTTAAACACGAAAACTTAACATTGTAAACGCGAAAACTTAACATTGAAAATGGCTAAGTCGACTACGCGGAAAAAATGGGTCAAGTTAAAAAAAAAGGGAAAATGTTGGATAGTGATATGTGGTGGGCACCCCTTGATTATGAAGCTGTGAAAGTTTGGTGGTCCTAGGTGGTACAGTAACAAAGAAATGGACTAAAACACGAAAACTTAACATTGATTGTGGACGCCGCCCGCCCGCCCGCAACAGTTTCAGTACTTTTATAAATCGTCCCATTCACGTAGATAAATTTCGGTATTCATATTCCGGGGCCGCGTCATGAACGTCATGAAGTAGTGACGTCATGAAGGCACTTCCGCGTAGTGACGTCATGAAGGCACTTCCATTACGCGCGGCCCCGGAATGAGCATTGCCTAAAGCCATATGGAAACAGCACGCGCTATATGTTTGCAAATATGTGCAAACAACGGAAACCATGTAACAATGGGCGTTTGCATTATGAATGTATAGAAGGTGTAAATATTGGCAAGTACACCCCAGATGTTGGTGTCCGTACACGTACGATGTTACCTGCTCTACCCGGCGTACCCGCGCAGATGTTGGTGTCCGTACACGTACGATGTTACCTGCTCTACCCGGCGTACCCGCGCATATGTTGGTGTCCGTACACGTACGATGTTACCTGCTCTACCCGGCGTACCCGCGCAGATGTTGGTGTCCGTACACGTACGATGTTACCTGCTCTACCCGGCGTACCAGCGCTATATTTCATTGCGCGTCCACATTGCAAATGGAGATAAATATGATGAAGGGACATAACTACTGTAATTGCGACATTATAGGAATTACTGGCCTTTTTGGTCGAATTTATCGGGGTATAAACTTGGAAAAGTCGCGGGAATACTGGACGAAGGCTAGAAGGCCTCGTCCAGTATTCCCGCGACTTTTCCAAGTTTATATCCCCGATAAATTCCACAAAAAGGCCATTAATTCCTTATAATTCCAGCATTTGAAATAAATTCATCCAGAAAATGTGTTTATTTTGACAGACGGCAGCCATTTGTTTACATTGACAGCACTGACAGCGCACCAGTAGTTCTGCGTGGGAGTTTACTGGGATATAAATTTTGGACAGAGACTTGCTACGGGCCAATCAAATGTTTGGGAATTGTGTAAATATTATATACCTACCCATGAAATACATAGCTATACGATGTAAATAAAGTCATATGTTCTCATCGATGAAATAAACAACTTCCGGTTAAAATACGACTACTTCCGCATTCTATATTCATAACGCGCATCTGCAGTGCCGGACTGAAATAGGCTGCAAATACAAATTCATTACCGTATACAGTCTAAAAACAGCTCATTTCCATGGAGCGGTATATAATAAATAGAATATTTTAGTTTAACGGCACTCGTGAAATATGGACATTTCACACCACTCGATGAACATATACTGTATGTCATATTCGTTGCAAAAATATGAATATCCTCTATTTTTTTATGTAAATATGACATATCGCACATCTTCTTAGGCTTGCCAAATATTTCCTTTTCAGAAAGATAGTCCGGGCGCCAATTGCGTCACAGTGATGCCAATGGATGCACTGAAACTGAAATTCGTCTCGCAAATTATGCTGTTCTTCTCAGTGATATATCAGATGCCAAAGGTTACATCAACATTGACTGTGTCAGGTAACTATCTCAGGCGGCAAAGCGACCGTCAATAACGCACCATTAAGCGTCATCCGGGACACAGACATGTCTTTGTCAGGTAACTATATCAGGCATCAAACTTTCCATCAACAATAACTGTATTTAGAAAAGCGACCGTTAATCACGCACCATTAAACGTTATACATGATCATGACATATACATGTCTTTGCCAGGTAACTATCTCAGTCGCCAAAGTTTCCATAAATAATAATTGTATTTAGAAAAGCGACCGTTAATCACGCACCATTAAACGTGATCCAGGACACAGACATGTCTTTGTTAGGTAAATATCTCAGGGGCCAACGGTTCCATCAACAATAACTATTAAGAAAAGCGACCGTTGATCACGCACCATTAACTTTCGTCCAGGCTCGGCATACGTCTTCGTCAGGTAACTATCTCAGGCGCCAAGCTTTTCATCAACAGTAACTGTATTAAGAAAAGCGACCGGTAATCACGCACCATTAAACGTCATACAGGACACAGACATGTCTTTGTCAGGTAGCTATCTCAGGGGAGCACAGAACAGGCTCCGGAAATCAAGATGCTTGGTTCCAAGTCCAATTATATTCAAGTATTTTCAAATAAAGAAATGTATCCCGTCAACACAGCGCGTATGTACATGTGCCGTGAAACACGGTGCCGTGAAACATTTTTGATATCCAGTCAATACTATTTTTTTGTAGGTGTTGACGGGATAAATAGAACAGGCACGGCACGGAAACAGGATGTGCTCGGCAGAGCCTCGCCCATCCCGTTTCCTGAGCCTTGCCAGATATTTTTTCCATTCACGGCACTAACCTACTATCTATTTTCCTTATTTCTGAACCAAAGTATATGTTGTGACCACTCATTTGAACCGTCTCGGCGAGACGGTTCAAATGGTGGTCACTACATATACTTCTGATGAGAAATAAAGAAATTCTTGAGCCTTGCCGGATATTTTTTCCTATTCACGGCACTAACCTACTATTCTCTATATACATACATGTGTATTGGCAAGAATAGCGCTAGACGACGTTAATTTTGCCAATGTATGTCAATTGCTGTGCTACAATTCAGGACACAGTCAATGAAACTGCTTGATTGCGAGTTGATATTGCCCATATATGCTTAGAAACGTTGCATATGGTCAGGATTAACGCAGGCTGGTGTGTACCAGTTCTGTGAATTTACGGAATATATTATTACGCTGCTCGAAAGCAAAGCTTCACTGACAGTTTTAACGTGAGACGCCGCCATGTTGATGATAATTATTAAATGACGTCATAATTGAGACACGCCATATGCTTTTGTACCTTCGGACATCAGCGTAATTTCATGAAATATGTTTGCAAAATTTACAATATTTTCAGTAAATGGCATCTAAACTTAACTCTCAAATTTTTGTAAACTTTTGACTTTATTTATGAAAATAAATTGTAAACGTATTTAATGAAATTACGCAGATGTTCGAAGGTACAACATCACATGACGTGTCTCATATGTGACTGGAGAAATGAGGCTTATGGAATTGGCGACCAGTGTATACATGTATCTAGATCAGTCTATGCATATTCATATGCACTTTTCGCCATTTCACCCGTCAGGCTTCTCACAAGCGACATAGAGTATTATTTATCCCGTCAACACAGAGCGTATGTACCGCAAAACACGGTGCCGTGAAACATTTTTGATATCCTGTCAATACGACCTGATCACTGCATATGAATATGTACGGTTCTGATTCTGATTTTGAAGGTGCGGCTGGGGTTATTTTTTTTGCATTTTAAAGCTATTTGTAATATTGATGGGATAAATAGAATAGTAGGTTAGTGTCGTGAATGGGAAAATATATTTGGCGCGGCACGGAAACGGGATGGGCTCGGCAGAGCCTCGCCCATTCCGTTTCCTAAGCCTTGTCAGCTATTTTTTCCCATTCACGGCACTAACCTACTATTCTCTATCTATTTTCCTTATTTCTGAACCAAAGTATATGTTGTGACCACTCATTTGAACCGTCTCGGCGAGACGGTTCAAATGGTGGTCACTACATATACTTCTGATGAGAAATAAAGAAATTCTTGAGCCTTGCCGGATATTTTTTCCCATTCACGGCACTAACCTACTATCTCTATCAGGCTACAACAGTGTGGTATTTCATCAGGAACTACACTGGTCACAAATCTCATGAGCCACATTTCTTCCAGTCACATTATTGTTCTGTTCGTCCGTAGATAACGGCTCACCGGAAGCGTGTACAGCTAACCAACCAGCGCATGCGTCGCTATGCAGTTGCAACCGGACGCAAGGAGGCTTCATCGTCGACTGTTCATCGAGGCGCTTGAAACTCATACCTAGAATCCCAAACACAACGACTGAGCTGTATGTTCAAAAGAATCTCATTCAACAACTATCAACCCATCAGTTCAACGAATCGAAAATGCTAACTGTTATCAATTTATCACATAATTTCATCGCAGCCGTACCGACAACGGCGTTTTCGGGCTTATCGACTCTCGAAACGTTGGATCTAAGTAATAACAACTTGAAGAACATATCGTTTCCACTGACAGCATTGAAACAAATACAGTACTTAAACTTCTCGAACAACAATCTGGAACAATTTTCAGAGTCAACTATTAATGAAATAGATGATTTAGTGGCCAACCATTCTCGTGAAATATCAATTGATCTATCAGGAAACAAGTTACGTTGCGGTTGCGATACAAAACCATTTATGAAATGGCGACTGAAAACAGAAATCAATTTCGTCTTCAATGATACATACATGTGTACCTTGGCAAATGGAACAACGAGACCATTTAACCAGAATTTACGTGACTTAGTAAAGCAACTGGACCAAGACTGCATAATATCGAAAGGTTATCTAGCAATAAACGTCGTTGTGACTGTAGCAGGGTTGGTGGGGATAATGGTACTTTTGGTGGTATTATGGACGTTGGAAAATGCCTGGAAGCGACATCGTAAAACCCGGAGTAAGAGGATTGCACTAGACGTTCAAGAAAACGCAGAGCTTACAGGAGAATCAGATGAACATGACGACTATACTTACGAATATGATGCTTTCATTTCCTACGAAAATGATGACCACGCCGTGGGACACACCGAATGCATTTTGGAACTAGAGGTGAAACGTGAATTACGACTGTGTGTTCATGAACGTCAGTTTCGGCCTGGAGAGCGTATTGGACTCAACATTTCTCAAGCAATTAGCAATAGTAAGAGGATCGCACTTCTCGTATCACGGACGTTTCTCAAGAGTAATTGGTGTATGTATGAATTGGATATAGCCAGATGTAGAGCCGTGGAAGAAAGACGGAAGCTGATATTGATAGTAATGCTTGAGGACATCCCCGCCTGTGAACAGAATAAGGAGATTCTGGATATAACCAGGGTGTACACCTACCTGAAGTATCCAGATGGAGAAGACGAGCATGAGAAGACTGTTTTCTGGGACAAATTTGCCGACTTCATCGATGGTCCGAGTCGCCTAGATAGATGATTGATCGGTTGATTGATTGACTGAGTCACTAACTCGCTCAGATGATTGGTGCCTGGGTTGGTGAGTTGTTGGAGGGTTTGACTTTGGTCGGTCGGTCGGTCGGTGTCGGTCGGCGGATCATTCAGGACACACATACTACATATAATTACGTGAACCCATCCATGCCATCAAACATATGTATGATACATGTATGATGGTGGGTCTAGTTTTCGGGGGTATTAACACGTTCATCAACTAGCGGTTTTTATACAGCATAACATATGAGCTAACTTGTCAGTTCAATCCAATGGTAAACATTTTTTTTCTAATGTGATGGACGATTTTCTATATACTTCACTACCGACCCAGTAAGTTCCACCAGAGTGTCTAGAACAATAGGTTTATGAATATTTCTTGACTTTGGGAGGCTTGACTAGGTGTACTTTTTAGAGTATTTCATAATTCTACGAAACTGATTTCTACCGGTTGATTTTGACATCTTGGAAAATGGCTCATGCTATGCTGTCTCGCCCGTACGGTTTCGCGTCAGAATTTAACGTATTTTTCGGGCATTTGTAGCGAAAATTTGAGATGATTATGACCCCTCTTTGAAATAATTTTCAGGAAATGGTGTGGTGTTACAAATGATAGAACAAGACATAATAACACAGCCGTTATCCGGAGATACGCAACTAGGGGAGGAGAACATGGAAAGGGGAACGCACAAACTAGTGGGAATTTGGAGGGTTTGTAAAATTAGCTAAAACAATATATTTTATGCATGATCAGAACAATGTGAGCTTGCAACGTTGAGGAAGAATGATTGAAGCACATGTAGCAAAAATATTGAGCTCGAACGCCGTCGTAAAAGTTGAAAATTTATAAATTCAATATAGGATTTTATTTTTTTTTGTCATTTTTGTTTAAAAAATCGTCTTTCCTGCACCAATCGTATGCTTTTCAGCACTATCAGGCATACAGTTATGTTTGCTGATCATTTACACTGATACCTTGAAAGCGACAGCGACCAGGATCTTCTGAGAAAAAAATGGCGGCCGTTTTATGCACCGTGGTATAGCGCAAAATGGTGCACAAAAACTATGGGACTGGAGGACACAAATTGGGGGACGAGTGCACACAAACTGTGGAACGCGCTGCACAGAAAATGCCAATATACGTGGGTTTTAAGTTGCAAATTCACGTATGTATTTACAAAAATATTATATTTGCAGACGAGGATCCACGAATATTTACGCAGGGGAGGGGCCGGTCCAAATGTGTCTGTAAGGAATTTATGCAAGTTTTTAATCAATATTCACCACAATTATGCATTGTTTTAGTAAGTTCGCTGTTCAATGCAGGCTTCTTTAGCAGCGCTCGTTTATTAATGGGCGAGCAGAGCCTCATTTCGTATTTCAATCAGTAAACCCGTTTAATACATATCACACATTAAACCATAGGTCACCACCTAAACTCGGAGGAAACCCGGAGTACCCGGAGAAAGACCACAGCAAGCTTGCACGGCATACGACAAGTCGACATGATTTCATCCGCAGAATTTCGGGGGGTCGCCATAAAGTTTTGTCCGCGATAACCAATCCATCGATTCACAAGTGCATTCGTTCGTCCTACGACCATTCCGTCCGTCATAGAATGTTTGTGACGCAATCGTTGTTGTTTCTGTAGCACCCACTGTTTGTCGGAGAGCACCGTGATGTGTATATACAACATATAAACACCATACTTATACTAAGTAACACTGCAATTGTATTGTATGTATATATATTCCTCCAGTGTCCTCGGAGCACCCTCGTCCTAGCGAGATATCTCTTTATTTCCCATCACCAAGGGTAACTGCGGTACGTCTTATCTGTGTACATTGTACCATCTAGACAGTCACCATGCATGTATTACATGTGTGTAAAATATTTACACGATCACCACCACAAAGTGTCTTGCTCAAGGACACAACACGCCGGCTCCGACCGCGTCTC
This sequence comes from Conchocele bisecta, assembly GCA_029237695.1. Classification (NCBI taxonomy): domain Eukaryota; kingdom Metazoa; phylum Mollusca; class Bivalvia; order Lucinida; family Thyasiridae; genus Conchocele; species Conchocele bisecta. Next base: position 60,820,758 of record CM055280.1, read on the forward strand.
GAACCTGCGCAGTTCGGGGACCTCCGATCCACAGTCCATCTCGCTACACCCTAGGCCACTCGCGCTCCAGCATCACTGTCTTTACCGGTGGAAAGTTCTTAAACTTGTGGCGGTGGGTGCTCTATGTGTGTTTTGCAGCCCGCTGACGGACTGTGCAGTATCTCAATTGCAATGAGAGTCGGTCCTTATTCCGGGATAATTCCGACTGGAATGTGTCGCTATCTGCCTCGAGAATACACAGGACACTCTCATTATGGTTTATCATTGCCAAACCTCTTGCTAACGCCAATGATAATAAGATTGAGTTGCACCTTCAGGCCGGATCCAGGGGGGTGGGGGCGTGAGAGGCGTACGCCCCCCCCCCCCTATTTTTGACGAAGCAATGATTTTTTTTATTCAGATTAGAAAAGGCTATCAGTATTCTGTTCTCAAATGCCAGGAAAATGCATCAGAGACACTCAAATTTTCTAAATTTTCTGGGGGAGGACCCCCATACCCCCCTCACCCACGCCCCCCCCCTTTCTCCAAATCCAGGATCCGGCCCTGACCTTGGCTGCACTACTTCGCCTGGTCATCGATTAGCATGGTTAACTCAGTTCCGCATGGTTGATTCTCCCAAACCCCGTGCTTCAAGTTATAAACGAAGTGTGGTGCGAGTTTAGGTGGTGACCTATGGTTTAATGTGTGATATGTATTAAACGGGTTTACTGATTGCATACGAAATGAGGCTCTGCTCGCCCATTAATAAACGAGCGCTGCTAAAGAAGCCTGCATTGAACAGCGAACTTACTAAAACAATGCATAATTGTGGTGAATATTGATTAAAAACTTGCATAAATTCCTTACAGACACATTTGGACCGGCCCCTGCGTAAATATTCGTGGATCCTCGTCTGCAAATATAATATTTTTGTAAATACATACGTGAATTTGCAACTTAAAACCCACGTATATTGGCATTTTCTGTGCAGCGCGTTCCACAGTTTGTGTGCACTCGTCCCCCAATTTGTGTCCTCCAGTCCCATAGTTTTTGTGCACCATTTTGCGCTATACCACGGTGCATAAAACGGCCGCCATTTTTTTCTCAGAAGATCCTGGTCGCTGTCGCTTTCAAGGTATCAGTGTAAATGATCAGCAAACATAACTGTATGCCTGATAGTGCTGAAAAGCATACGATTGGTGCAGGAAAGACGATTTTTTAAACAAAAATGACAAAAAAAATAAAATCCTATATTGAATTTATAAATTTTCAACTTTTACGACGGCGTTCGAGCTCAATATTTTTGCTACATGTGCTTCAATCATTCTTCCTCAACGTTGCAAGCTCACATTGTTCTGATCATGCATAAAATATATTGTTTTAGCTAATTTTACAAACCCTCCAAATTCCCACTAGTTTGTGCGTTCCCCTTTCCATGTTCTCCTCCCCTAGTTGCGTATCTCCGGATAACGGGTGTGAATAAAGTCTCTGTGCCTCATGTTTTCATGAAAACAATTCCGACAAATTCAGTCATGTTGAAATTGCTGGCCAAAAATAGGTGGGTGGGGTAACATTGTAAAATATTAATTGAACACATCTGATGCGGTTACTGTATTTTTATTGTGGCGCGCAATTTGTACTTCATTTGCGAGTATTTTTCAATATTTGTCGCAAGAGCCTCCTTAACTGATTGTGAGATGCGGTGATTTTTATAAGTTACCCGCCGCCCTCAGGAAAGTAGTAAATTTTGGCTGTTTTCAACCGTCTCGTGATGCCTATACATGACGTTTGTTCAAGCATTTGTTTAGCAACGCCACGTTACATAGTTGTGTCCCCTATTTATATATGTAGAGTAATGTCCCTGGTAATTATCTCGTATCACGTAACGCGTAACGTAAGTCCCTTGAAGATCAGGGGTGCCGTTTCACTAAACTTCGTACGACTAAAATGTTCGTAATTGCAAAATTATCAACTGTAAATTTCACATTTACACTGTTTTCTTGTAAACAATTATTGAATTTACATTTATTGAACATAGGCTGCATATGTTCAATAAATGTAAATCCATCAATTGAAATTTTCAGATGGATCATAAAGTACGAAGTTTAGTGAAACGGCGCCCTGCTGTAAGCAGTGAAACCAGTTGGGAAACATGAATAGAAATACAATTTCGTAGTGGAATCGGATTTTATTTATATAATATAGATTCCTAGCTACAATAATTCGCCTCCGATATGTTATATACGGCTACAATTTGACCCATTCAACAACAAATTTGAGCAACCGAAGTGCATACCCAAACATATTGTATGTAGGTGAAATTTGAATAAACTATATGTTATACCTAACATATCAAATAGGCCGGATAACCAATTGCAAAACTCATTCGTCCATGCGTTACATTAAAGAGATGAGGTAAAATTTTGACACACATATTATAGGAATGAATGGACTTTTTTTGTGTAATTTATCCGGGTATAAACTTGGAAAAGTCGAGTGAATACTGGACGAAGGCCGGAAGACCTCGTCCAGTATTCCCGCGACTTTTCCAAGTTTATATCCCCGATAAATTCCACAAGAAGGCCATTCATTCCTTATAATTCCAGCATTTGAAATAAATTCATCAAGAAAATGTGTTTATTGTGACAGACGGCAGCCATTTGTTTACATTGACAGCTTTGACAGCGCACCTCTAGAAAGTAGTTCGGCGTGGGAGTTTATTGGGATATAAATTTTTGACAGAGACTTGCTACGGGCCAATCAAATGTTAGGAAATTGTGTAAATATTTTTGTGCTGGAATTATTGGTTATCACATTGAGCATATGAAGTTTATATTTACTTTATCGAAACCATACGCATACTGTTGCCATGGCGATTTTGACGTCACTAGGTCAAAATGAAAAACATGTACGTAAAGCTATAAAACTGCTGTAAAATGGTACACAATCCAGAGCTTCAAATAAGCTGCGTATTTGCGTAAATACCCAATTAAATTTGCCAAAAACCCAATTGAAATCAGAAGTAGCGAGTATCAAACAGCAATAACAATTTGTTTGTACCTTTATCATGCTGCAGAAAACAATAAACAATCAACAAATATAGCATATTTTTCTTATTTTCCATGAAACACATTATTACGGAGCCTTATAAGGGACATGAGAAGAGAAAAAAATGTTCTGACAAATTTGATTATTTCGTTAGAACGCATTCCAATTCGTTCTAACGAATTCCAATTCGTTCTAACGCATTCCAATTCGTTCTAGCGCATTCAATTATTGCGTTCTAACGCATTCAAATTCGTTCTAACGATTTCAATTATTTCGTTCTAACGAATTAGAATTCGTTCTAACGCATTGTAATTCGTTTTAACGCATTCAATTATTGCGTTCTAACGCATTCATATTCGTTCTAACGCATTGCAATTCGTTCTAACGCATTCAATTATTGCGTTCTAACGCATTCAAATTCGTTCTAACGATTTCAATTATTTCGTTCTAGCGAATTAAAATTAGTTCTAACGCATTGTAATTCGTTTTAACGCATTGCAATTCGTTCTAACGAATTCAATTATTGCGTTCTAATGTATTCCAATTCGTTCTAACGATTTCAATTATTTCGTTCTAACGAAACGCATTCGAATTCGTTCTAACGCATTCAATTATTGCGTTCTAACGCATTCAAATTCGTTCTAACGATTTCAATTATTTAGGTCTAACGAATTCGTTCTAACCCATTTCAATTCGTTCTAACTCATTCCAATTCGGTCTGACGCATTCAAATTCAAAAATCAGCGGCTGGATTTCAAATAAACAATGCAGTAACAACAACAACAACAGTGCCATTGCCGCCATTGGCATGACGAAGGTATCACGGTACAGTGGGCGGCTAGCTTTAAAAAGTGGGTGAACGATTTTCTATATACTTCACTACCGACCCTGCAAGTTACACACGTGTGTCTAGACAAATAGATTTATAAATATTTCTTGACTTTAGGAGGCTTGACTAGGTGTATATTTTAGAGTATTTCATAATTCTACGAAACTGAATGTTAGCTCCGGTTGATTTTGACATCTTGGAAAATGGCGCATGCTATGCTGTCTCGCCGGTAAGGTTTGGCGTCAGAATTTAAGGTATTTTTCTGGCATTTGTAGCGAAAATTTGAGGTGGTTATGACCCCGCTTTGGAACCATTTTCAGGAAATGGTGTGGTGTTACAAGTGACATAACAAAGTCTCTGTGCCTCATGTTTTCATGAAAACAATTCGAACAAATTCAGTCGTGTTTAAATTTCTGGCCGAAAATAGGATGGGGTAACTTTGTAAAAATAATTAAACACATCTAATGCGGTTACTGCATTTGTATTGTGTCGCGCGATTTGTATTTCATTTGCGAGTATTTTTCAATATTTGTCGCAAGAGCTCCTTAATTGATTGTGAGAGGCGGTGATTTTTATAAGTCATCCGCCGCCCTCAGAAAAGCAGTCAAGTTTGGCTATTTTCAACCGTCCCGTGATGCCTAAGCTGACGTTGCCCGCCGGAAGTTCATCCCATAAAGAATCAGCCCTACACATCCGCCGGAAATGGTGTACAATAAGGCTGTCAGAAATGGCTAATCTACCATCCCGAAATTAAAATGGCATGACGGCTAGTCAAACAAGCCAAGTTGCCCAATGTAGACATATACTGAGTTGTAGTATACATGTACGTCTGAACTGTCTGATTTGGGCCTGAATCCCATTTACAAATATGGTGGTCAGTTGAAGTCAGAAAACCAAGAAAATGGTCAAATAGACCACCCCCTGAACTAAAATGGCATGACGGCTGGTCAAACAAGTCCAGTTGCTCAATGTAGACACATACTGAAATGTAGGACTATATCCAGAGTATGCGTCGGCACCGTCGGATTCGGGCCTGAATCCCGTTTTCAAGTATGGTGGTCAATTGAAGTCCGAAATGCACGAAAATATCGACCACCCCCTATAACAAAATGCTATTAATGAAATGCGTTAGCACGAATTGCAATGCGTTACAACGAATTGGAATTCGTTAGAACGAAATAATGAATGCTTTAGAACGCAATAATTGAATGCGTTAGAACGAATTGGAATGCGTTAGAACGAATTCGAATTCGTTACAACGCAATAATTGAATGCGTTAGAACGAATTGCAATGCGTTCTAACGAATGGCAATGCGTTAGAACGAATTAGAATTCGTTAGAACGAAATAATTTAAATAGTTAGAACGAATTTGAATACGTTGGAACGCAATAATTGAATGCGTTAGAACGAATTGCAATGCGTTAGAACGAATTCGAATTCGTTAGAACGAAATAATTGAAATCATTAGAACGAATTTGAATGCGTTAGAACGCAATAATTGAATGCGTTAGAACGAATAGGAATGCGTTAGAACGAATTACAATGCGCTAGAACGAATTCAAATTCGTGAGAACGAAATAATTGAAATCGTTTGAACGAATTTGAATGCGTTAGAACGCAATAATTGAATGCGTTAGAACGAATTGGAATGCGTTAGAACGAATTGAAATGCGTTAGAGCGAATTCGAATGCGTTAGAACGAATTCGAATTCGTTAGAACGAAATAATTGAAATCGTTAGAACTAATTTGAATGCGTTAGAACGCAATAATTGAATGCGTTAGAACGAATTGGAATGCGTTCTAACGAAATAATCAAATTTGTCAGAACATTTTTTCTCTTCTCATGTCCCTTATAAGGCTCCGTACATTATGGTATTTCATGTCGAAGCAAACTAATTCAATAATTGCTGTCTGTTGATGTGTACACAGTAGTGTGATTTTATTTTACCTAATTATAATGTTTAAATACCCAATTGCTTCAGAAATGATGGAGTGACAATACTCAATTACTAATTCCTTATCTGGAGCCCTGTATTATATACTGAAAGTTTGCCCTAATTTAGCAAAACAAACTTCTGACATACGTGTCAATTTGAACATTCAGTTACTCAGTCTAGCTTGCGTATGGAACGCCATGACTGTCTTATGTAGGCTTACATCAGTTCGTAATGTGGTCCCATCATTTAGTAATGTGGTTCCGCCATTTGGTAATGTGGTCCCGCCATTTGGTAATGTGGTCCCGCCATTTGGTAATGTGGTCCCATCATTTGGTATTTGGTAATGTGGTCCCGCCATTTGTTAATGTGGTCCCGCCATTTGATAATGTGGTCCCGCCATTTGGTAATGTGATCAAGTCATTTGGTAATGTGGTCCCGCCATTTGGTATTATAGTCCCGTCATTTGGTATTGTGGTCCCGTCACTTGGTAATATGGTCCAATCACTTGGTAATGTGGTCCCGTCACTTGGTAATGTGGTCCCGTCATTTGGTAATGTGGTCCCGTCATTTGGTGCTAACTTTTTTTGGTGCTAACGTCATTCGATGGTGCTAACTTCGTTCGGTGCTAACTTCGTTCGGTGCTAACTTCATTCGGTGGTTTCGAATAAATTCCGGATAAATTATACTGAGGGATTTGACATGTAGCACCGGAAATATCAAGCATTTATATAGGTTAGAAGACACCAAATGGTGCGAAATCGCCCAGGGTGTATGCAAAAGTAGTCCGGTATAAAAAAATAGTGCAGGTGATTTGAGGTCACAGACACCGTTTGCTTGCAAATCTTGATCCATTACTACCCAGTTTCATTTGAGGAAGATTTTTGGGTGCCTTTAACACCAGTTTTCAGCATATTTGTAGCATTTAAAAGAAAACACTGAACCTGTTGGTCACTTGATGTAAACGGAGTTTCCGTGGCCAATAAATGTACACAATATTGGAGGATATGACAAGGTTGGAGTTTTCTTTCTTTATGAATAAGTGAACCTATTGTTTAGTTCATGCAGAACCAGTACAGACTGGCTGCAGGTCATGTACAAGTGGGTCCCACAGCATCCATACGAATGGTGAAAGTAGGAGAGACTGGCCTTATTGGATGGCATTCGGTTAAATTATATAGTAAAACTGTTTGGTGGTATCTAACCTATAACTGAGACAGTTCCCGCGAGGAGGGTGGAGTGTAAATGACGGGGGTAGCAGTAGGTCGCGGGGGTACCTATTAAACATGTGTTTTTACAGAAATTACACGGGTAACTAATTATGTAACTATTCCACATGTTTTTAACATAGGAAGCCTTCGGTTTTTACACAATATTAGCTAATAGTTCAATACCGTTTGGACAGTAGTGACCGCTAGTGAATGTACATATTGAGAAATGGTGATCAGTTTTAATTATATAAATCAATTATGTAATGTGTATCAAGTTAATTACGACTGCTGTCGATATCCATTGAAGTATCATTATATTACACCCGAAAATGCATTGGATGACTAAATAGCCACGTCTGATGAATACATATTACTTGTTGTTGTTGTTTTGAGAAACCGCGGATATCGCCTCAGACCTCAACCTTCTTGATTTCCACTATACAAATAATGCAATACTATGGCAATACATGCACCAGGCAATACAAATTAAATGTTCTTCGAGTATATTTAAGACATACCTAAATGTTGAAGCCATGAAATCTGATTCCTACTATAAAATCTTTAAAGACACTTTCAGTGTGATATATGCGCTTTTTTCGTTATCTGCAGACTTAATTTGCATCCACGTTTATTTATTTATTTGTTTATCATCTGAAATGAGAGGTTTATTTTTCGACATGCTGTTCTCCGTAACATATTTGCATTTGTAGTGAGTCGAGGTGGACTTTCACAATAACACACGAATGTGAAGAATGCATTTCACAATGATTACTATCTGTGTCACGAAAGCTGCCCAAATTTTATGGCCATATAGACAATTCAAAAACAATATTATTTTCGATAATATTAAATTAAAGGAAAATTTAAGAATGAGCCTTCTTTTTATTTCGTGAAATTCGGTCAAATATTGTCGACTGGTCATGCATCGATTACACGACTGTATGTTTCACGAAACCTGCCCAAATTGTACGGCTATACATATAATGCAAAAACAATATTTGTTTCGATAATATTAAATGTTATCAAACTTTAAGAATGAGCCTTCTTTTTATTTCGTGAAAGTTGGTCAAATATTGATTTTATTGTGAACAAACAATTTCCCCATGTTAAATCGCCAAACATCTTCACAGAGTCTATGGGGATTTGACATGAGGACATTTTTTGAATTTCAGAAATACTGGACCGATATTCAAAATTTAACTTTTGCTTTCTTGGTTAGATCATTTCAAAGCTATCTAGCCAGGTTTCGGAGTCAATTTCCATTTTGTTTCGCTTTCCGACTTCTCCCACAGCTCCTCCATCTCATTTTTCCCCATGTTAAATTCCCATAGACAAATAAATGTTTCGTAATAAAATCGATATTTGACCAATTTTCACGAAATAAAAAGAATGCTCATTCTTAAATTTTGATAAAATGTAATATTATCGAAAACAATACAGTTTTTGCGTTGTTTATATTGCCGTAAAATTTGGGCAGGTTTCGTGAAACAGACAGTAGGGAGGGTGAACAAGAGGGGATACTACATCGCTGTTCTATATAGAAGGGTCCAGGGGCTCGTTTCACTAAACACCGTACGACTAAAATGTTCGTAAGCGCAAATTTAGGATCGTCTGGAAATTTCAATTGATGGATTTACATTTATTGAACATAGGCTGCATATGCTCAATAGATGTAAATCCAATAATTGTTTACAAGAAAACATTGTTAATGTGATATTTACAGAATATCATAATTTTGCACTTACGAACATTTTAGTCGTACGAAGTTTAGTGAAACGGCCCCCTGGTGCCATTGCTAAAATACATATATCTCCTAATTAGGAGATACTAACTCCTAATTAGGAGATAGTAAGTCCTAATTAGGAGATACTAACTCCTAATTAGGAGATAATATCTCCCAATTAGGAGTTACTGTCTCCTAATTAGGACTGAATCTCTACTAATTAGGAGTTAATATCTCTTAATTAGGAGTTAGTATCTCATAATTTGGAGATACAAATATTTTACCATTGACACCAGGACGCTTCCATAGGTGTACGCAGCGTCGGGATAGACAAAAAACCTAACACAAAAGATGAGACAAGCTTTTTGTCATGAAATATATATACAGAAACGGTGATATTTTCCTTAAATGACGTCGAAAGATGACGAAATTGTCATGTCAATTGCGGTTGATTCCGCATTTGTAATGACTATGCAAATTTTGAAAACTTTCGACCTCATTTACGGAAAATATTGTATATGTTGTAGATGGTTTTCTTGAGATATTCCACAAGTTCTTAGTAGTCAGTCTGGCTACGTACGGTACGGGAATAGATTGCAAGAGTTACTGTTCGCAACTAATGTTCTAAGATACAACATCGCATGGCGTGTCTAAAATTAGGAACGTTAACTGTCGTTGGTTCGTTTGTACAGGGAATTCAGGAGTAACTTCCCTTAGACAGTTGCTGCGAAACCAGTGACAGTTTAATTGGTTCGAGTTGTTGCTCCCCCAAACGGATCAAATACTATTCATACTATAGTAAACGCAACAGTCCATGGTTTTATTACTTATACTAACTTTGCATTTTCGGACAGTCTTCCGACACGGAAATCGATTCTTCGCAAAAACCACATAAGTCTGTGCCGAACTCCCGGGACCACCAAATGCAGCCCATATTTCATCAAAATCCGTTGCATATTAACCCTTACAATGCTGAATTAAATTGTGCCGTCTGCTGAATATTTTTTATTTTCCATTTTTCTCATCAAAAACATGGTTTGGCAGCATTTTAGAATCATTTCCAATGGAAATGATTCTAAAATGCTGCCAAACGTTTTTACTGAGTGAAAATACAAAATATGAATTAACAACTGACGACTATTTTCGGTTCCCGCATTCTAAGGCTTAAGGAAAATATCAAATAATACTTACTTTGGAGTGGGCGAGCTTTCAACACTTTCAGCCATTGTTGTTGTTGTTGTAGCCATGTGATCATGCACCTTGGATCCGTGACTACGGAGTTTGGTTATTTGCATATTCAATGTATGGTTAAATATGCGACTG